>JAOBYK010539005.1:0-12349 GCA_025434845.1 Phenganax subtilis
GTCGGCCCCCCTTGCCCCCTAAAGAAAGGGCAAGGGGGGCGGATGCCCCCCCGCGCCCCCCTTGTCCGGCGTCCCTGAATGGGAGTAACTCTCGCTAGCTTCCAATCTGTAGGGAAAATGCTTGTACTTATAGCTCTATCAAATATTTGAGTCAGCGATGGGGCAACTATTTCAGCTGCAATTTTTATAAGAGTTTGCACGGTATATTGTCAAGACCTGTTGCTTTCTTTTCGTTAATTCCTTTCAGTTTTTTGCACACTGCATATACAGTTGGAGATTTCATTGAAAATGTGGTTTTAGCGGGTACAACATATACATCAGGTTCTGGTATATCAGATGCTAGATTTTCACCCACCCTAGCAATGTGAGAGTTAAATGTCTCAGCGATTTCTTGGCGTGTGTTTATAGTTTCTTCACCTAAATGGATATTGGATAATGTTTTGTAGCTAGAGGCATTACGAGAGTTTAAATCGTTAATAAGTTTCCATGTCAACTTTGGGTCTCTCTTATTGGCCCCAAGGTTAACTGTAAAATATTGATTTTTTGCCCTTTTTATTTCATTATTCGTGCGATTTCGCAAATATTTACATTGTTGCCAAATTAATAAATTACCAGTCTGCTTAGCTTTCTTTTTCAGAAAATCTCTCTGACGTGTTTTTTGCGTTAATTGGTTGTGATCCAGGAAGATCTCTTTTTCCCAACTCTTTTTGATCTGAATGGTGCATGCTTATCAATGCAATCAATTAACATGTTCTTTCAATTCGTCCACATTTTATTAGGAACACCACTCAGATGCACATTTGCCCATGGTTGTTCTTTCAAATCTCTTAAATAATTCTCTTTATTAAAATATTTCATGCTTCTTATTTGAACTAGTCTCGAGCTTGTTTGTTTATAGTGAACCTTCATACCGACTAAAACATGGTCACTCGTTGAGAGTTCTATTACCCCTGAATTAGTGATCTTTGATGGAGCGTTTGTGAAACAAAGATCAATTAGCGTAGAAGAGTATGATGTTGTTCTAGTAGGATCAACAAAAAGTTGTTTTAGGCCAAAAATTTCGAATATATCCTTCAATTTATTGCCGTTGACTGATATCACACCCGGCGTAAAATCTACGTTTATGTCGCCAAGGAGGAAATAGTCATGATTTGTCGTATCAATTTTTTCTACTATTTTCTCAAAATAATCGAAGTGGTACACTGGCGAGTCTGGAGGCCTATACCAAGTACTAATTAATAGTGATTTACTTCGAGAAATGCATGGGGTTACATAGCATGATTTTTTCATGTCATTTATCAACAGTGGGAGGGGATCAAATTCTTGCACTATCATGGGTTGCCGCATGTTGGACGTCTGCGCAGAATGTGAAGCTATAAATATAATTGGTTGGCAGTGATCTAGCCCATGTCCTAACCTTATGCTTTGAAGCAAAGTTGAATCCATCAACAATAACAAGTCATATTTGACTGAAAAACATACGAAAATACGGTAATGCAAATATATGTTTTAAAAAAAGCCAAAACTGGCGAAAATCTAAAAATAAGCCAAACTGAAATTTTTTAAGCTCAGTGCCAAAGAAAAATGCCAAAATCGAGAAATTTGAGTCGAAAAGAGCCAAGTTGAAAATCCAGATACTCTAGCTGTCTAAGGCCCGTTTTCTACTACGCGAATTTGTTTGAGCAAAAAATGAATCTGGCAACGTGACTGGCTCGTTTTCGACTTTTTCGCAGCAAATTATTTTGCTAGCCAACCACAATGCTGGATTTATTTTTCGCTCAAACAAATTCACGTACTGGAAAACGGGCCGGATACCAAATGATTTTTCTCAAGCTTTTCGCTCACTATTTTCTTTTGCATGTAAGCCTTTTGTGCAGTATTATCGGTATAAACATGGATCATTTCAGCTCCTTCAAGGGGATGAACATGCTCATAATTTTGAAAGTGTGGATTCATCGGTGGTGCATTATTTATTGAAACTGCGTGAATACTGCTTAGTTGTCTGACTGAATTCCCAAAATAGTTTAGACTGTAGTGCTATAAAGCAAGTTCAGTGGAAAACCCCGAAAGACCTACCTGCATGCTAGCTTGTCTTACAGTATGCTAATTTCAGCTTGGCTTGATTGGATTGTTGAAACAAACTCAATCTGAAGCTCGATAATATTTTAATTACTTATGTTTGTGTCTCTCCTGGATGATTCCTCAAACTAATCAAGTACAAGAAGCCTCCAAGCATACGTTGCCTTTCGTCAATGCATGTCACTTGGCCAAATGATTGGAGAAAGAAAATGTACATGCAGAGCAGGAGGCTATTGCTACATATGAGTTCAATCACCAGGGGCCGGTTGTATAAAAACGTATTTAAACTTAACTATAGTCAAGTACAAATATCAACCAACCAGAATCACTTATTCAATATTTAATTACTTTTTAACTACAAAATCGTAGTTAAAACTTATTTAAAAGTTTTATACAACTGGCTCCAGGTAGACGGATGAGTGCTAACTTCACTAAAGCAGGGGTTTCGTGGGATTACAATAAACCCACAATTTTCTTCACCATCCTTGCTCTTGTCCTTCCTTTTTTTTATCAGTTATGTGCTTACAAGATCCTAGTGAAGTCAAATTGTTTGCAATATTTAAGGACCACCAATAATGTTAATATTTACAGCTATCACCTTCCCTTTTCTTTTACCAACTTCAAAATGCACCTTGCAGTTCGCGGTAATGTCATGTGAAGATCTGTTTTGAATGTCTCTGTAGAAGAATTGCAACATATCTTTAGGCTTAGAGTGATCATTGCTTCTAATGAATCCTTGATCGTCTGATAAGCTGACCACAATCCCCTCTTGTATACCACATTTCACTAACTGACTCCATTTCTGTACGGAACTTGGAGCAGCAAACCTCGATGGATTCTATTAATAGATAGTTGAACAAAGATGGTTTTCTGCGTTCTCAAAGGTAAGTTAGTCTTACTTGGTCTCACTCTGTCTAGCTTTAGACAATTTTGCTCTCAAGAGAAGACGTCTACTGGCTATGGGATGTATATAGTATAAATCCGTGTTTAGAGGTAGTTGTGAAATTATAAATAATGACTAAGAAGAAGTCTAACTTACAATCACTGGGCAGTATTTTGGTCGCATGTATATGCACCTGCTTTCTCTAAAAGGTGGCAGCATTAACTCTATAATAGCACAATCGCCTTGGGTTATTTTGTTCCGAGTGGGCGTGTTATAGATTAGCACATTACAACTTTTTTTATCCATTCCACTATGTTCTATAGATTTCTCATCCCCTAAACGACTGCAGATTTTCTTAGATATATCCAGGAGCCCGCGTTCTATTCAGCGGAAACAATAAGTAGTAGTGACATTGAAATGAAAATAGTGGAGACTGCAATATTCCATCGGATTTTGCAAGAAATTATAAATCTGGGGAAATTTTGGTTTTGAAATATTATGAAGTAATAAATTGTGAAAGTGTAATGAATTGTCGTTTGTTAGTTTTTTTAATTTGTAGCACAAAATGAAGAATGAGGGAATTTATTGAATTGGGCGTTTACTGGCTATGTATCAATTTCACTTCGGCAAATAGCATTGACCTCGACCTGCATTATTCTTAATAATCAGAGGCCGGTTGTTCGTGTGCCGTTTGGCTTGAACGGCGTATAAGTTCAAAATAAAGATCATATTTATATCTTCCTCTAACAACGAAATGGAAAGTTTTTTAACTGCCTACAATCATTATGCATTTGTCCATAGTTGTATGAAATAAGATTTGATTTTAACTGCTTAGAAGGAGCGTGGAAGTATTCTTAAATTCTGACTTATATCCACCGTTTAAGCTAAACGGCGTACGAACAACCAGCCCCTGTAGTTATAAGCAAATACCTGATGGGACTCTGGATAAACTCCAGTAGCTTCCAAGCCTTTTTCTGTTTCAACTACAGAGAAACGAACACGTTGGCCAATGTTTGGTAAAGGTCCTGGTTCAGCCATACATCTCAGATGGAAAAATATATCTTTTCCAAACGACTTGCTGTCAGGCTTAATAAAGCCGAACGTTGCATCTTTTGAATGTCTCAGAACTACTCCTGTTTCAATCTCTTGTGTAAGTCGTGTATCTGTCCGTGCCGGGGTGCTCTCATCTTTCTGACGCCGACCAGTTGATGGTGAAGAACTTTGTTTGCTATAAATAACATTTCTCAATCGGTCATTTCTCGCACTGATAAGAGGGAAATGTCACTGACGAAAAAGCTAAATTTTTTTTCTCTGTTTAAAGGTCAATGATTTCATTCAATATTTGGCGCAAAGAAGGCTGTCAAAATTTGATTACCCTTTGATACATCATGACTCTGAATCAATGGTCTGAATTTACGTTTTGCTTGATTTATCTATGTATAAGGTTTAAAAATGTACTTACATTTCCTCCCGAAATTCGACAATCTTTGATTGAATATTGTCCTGTCAAAACAAATCAAAGAACTATATTGAAAAAAATAGATAATGAAAATGGTCTAAGTGGTGGGCAAACAAAAGTATTCCTACTGCTAGGACATTTTAAGTCAAATTTAGCTAACAAAATTAAGTGTTTTTAAACACAGCATTTAAAAATGCTGCAGTACGTCTGAATAACATTGGCAAAGCACGGAAAATGCATGACGATATTGTGTGGAACAATAGCGAGGTTTAGCAAAGACGACGCGACGTCACTGAGGACGTGAAAATGGCGTAGTCAGGTCCATGTATGGATGTGCCACGCCATTTTTACGCCATTTTCACGTCCTCGTTGACGTCGCGTCGTCTTTGCTAAACCTCGCTATTATCGTATAGCTGCAGACGCGTTCATCCTTTTTTTATCCATGCGGTATTTAAAGTAATTAATTCATTTGATTTAATCATTTGGCGCAAATGTCCAGTCCAGATATCTGGGACACTAGGCAAAGGCTACAATGAGAATGGCGACTTCAAGATTCGGGTCTCATCCTCTTAGTGTATTTTAGGATAGATTGTAACAGCCAGCGCGAGACGTACCTTAAGAACATATATATTTGTGGCCCGGGTTCTGTCTGGTTGTTTTTCAACCGTGAATCGCAGAACCGCTAACCTTTCAATCGTTCCTCTCATTGTAGTAACAGGCTCATCAAGTTGCGAAGCGTGGAAAAAGAGCCTCCCAAGTACTTCTGGATGCATGATGTATCCATATCCTTTGGCTGGGTTGGTATAAGAAACAACTCCTTGCATTTGTTTACCATGACGTGCATCCCAGGACAGATCTCTTTGACCAAGAATATGAGAGTCAAAAAGTGATGTTGACACGGTCTTTAGTTCCTCCGAATTCGTCTCTCCTTCATCTGAAGACAATTCCTCATCATCTTTGTATGTTCGTACCGCTTCTAGTGGTCCACTAGCACTGCGCTCTTCAATTCTCACCCACCAAGCACTAAGACCAAGTCTATCAAATGCTATGCAAAAAGTGACCGAATCTCCCTTTTGAGGCATTGAGTCTGCATTATTAGGTACGAAACGAATTTCGAAATATTTTTTAAAAGTGATGGTACCATTCCACTGCGTTTTAATACTTGTAACAGTTCCAGACCATCTTGTAATATTCTTTTTCCGTAGGTATCCCTCAATCACTTCCCTGCGCTGATGTTGTCCTTTGGATGGAGTTCTATTGCTATTTTCTTTTAAAAGATCATCATGGTGTAAAAGGTTGTCGATAGAATTGATGTGTTTCTTTTCTGTAGGATGGTCACGATGCAGCCACTCCAGAGGCATGACTTGCACGTTCTCTTTCTTATTTCTTTTGCCTTGCTGTAGGTCTTCTGCTATCTTTCTTTTCTCATGATCATTCGGATCTTGTAGGGCAATCAGCATGTTCACAACGTAACTAAAACATGCGAAAATTCTAGTATTTGCTAATATTGTAAGATTAAATTTTCGAATCGGTTATAAATAGGGGGATTTGGACCCTTAGTAGCCTAGTCGCTAGTTGTTGGTTCGAATCTCAGCGCGGAACTCTCTCGTGTGAAGAGTCCGTCACCTTCTTCGCCGAATATATTATATCAACCAATCTTAGGAATCGTGAAACTAATCTAATTCCTCCAAACCCCAAAAAAGAATTTCTTAAAAAGAGTTTCAATTAGAATGGAGCTATTCACTGGAATAATCTGTCCACTGAAGCTAAAAAAGCTGAGTCTATTTATTCATTTAAAAGGATCATAAAACCTACAGCAAGATGAAGCTAACTCTTCTCCCTCCATAATTAAAATAGTCCTGATAATGCTTTTTCAGCTCGTTGTTCTTTTGTCTATTACGTAGTATAGTTCTTGTAATTAGTCTTTGTAACCTGACAATGTATATACATGTAATTAATTTCTTAACACGCCCCTTATGAAAATCAGCTACTGCTGATAAGGCCAGCGTGGTTAAATAAGGTGTTATGTATGTATGTGTGTATGTAATCGCCTATTCAAGATTTAACTACTTTTTAACTACAAAATCGTAGTCAAAACGTAGTTAAAATTTTCATACAACCGGTCCCAGGTATCCACTCTATCACATCCTTCAAAATGAGAAATATTGCAGCGTAAATTGCCCTTGTATACGGGGCTTTAAGATGCAAATCCTTACACACTATCTCAGTGCCTATTTTTATTCAACGTAATCCTGCTAACTACACGTACTTGTAAAACTCTGCATTAGTGGATTTTCTGTTTTGCTTCTTTGTATTGATAACCCAATTCTTTATTCTCTTCTTAACATCGTTCAAATGCGGCACGTTCTTTCCTCGACGAGAATACCTGATCCAAAACTTCATCAAAGACTCAGGAAATTTTAGACCGTGAGCACATTCCTCGATATCTTCGATTCGTTTCTCGATCTCTTCGGGAGTCAAGTGTTCTTTGTCGATCTCAAAACCATTGCTCAAAGTTAGAATACTTAGCAATATTTGATGAAGCCAGACAGAATTGTCTTCATCAAAGTCGAAGAAAACAGTCCTGTGTTCGTGAATTTTATCATAAAGCCGCTTCAGATTAGATAGTTCGCCAATGCAATCAACAAAATCGTCTTTCAAATGATCCTTGTGCTCATAATCATTGCTTGTGCTTTCATAAAGAAACTCATGTGCATCTGGAATAAGAGAGAGAAGGTATCTTTCTTCCTCAGTAAGTATTCTGTCTCCTCTTTCGCGCATCGCATCGAATTTCTCAATCAGGTAATCCACAAAACTGATCTTTTTTCTTTCCCCTTCTGCTAATTTTCCTGTCTGACATTTGTTAGCTGCTTGCATGACAGTAATGCGTACCATAGCGTCCGACATGTAACCATGACTATCATGAGGCCGTTTGCGTCGTACAAATTCAAAGCTATCACTACTTTCTATAGCGCACTTTACGATAGTATCCATATCAACATTGCCTGACTTGTTCTTGATAGCCTTCACGTGGCGTCTAATGATATCGCCATGAATATGACGCAAAAGAGAATCATCTTCCTGGTCTTTAATGGCTTCCTCTATCAGAGGTCTTGATTTTCCAAAGTCCTTAAAGACAATCATATAGTATTTTGCTAAATGCGCAAGAATATGTGAACGAAACGATGACGGCTTCTCAAAAACGTCTACGAGCTCGGTCAACGTGTCACGTGCAATATCTTGGCTAGCATCTTTTATCGCACGTATTAGAGAGGAAAACTTTTCACTCTCATACTCACTGGTAACAAATAGGCGTCTTGTGAGCTGATCGATACTATCATTGCTAATGTTCACGCCCAAAACTTGTTTCGCCAGATTAATAGCAACTTCTTTTATAAATGTCCAGTAATCCTCTTTCTCCAGAGTATCATACCTTTGGAGAGCTAGTTGTGTCAGAATCTCATGCGCTACCTCATGAAAGGATATCCTACGCGAGTCCTTACCGTCTACCGGTGGGCTAAGAAGTTCACGGAGATAACTGTCTTGAAATTCTTCTTCCAAATTGACAGTTTTAGCTGATTCAAGGAAACTAGCAAGGGCCGATGCAGGAAGATGAGAGTCCGTATACATATGAATAAGCGATAAAAATGAAAGAACAGTTTTTTGTTTATCATCAGCCATAGAAAGCCGAAATTTCACAAAATTCTCCAAACCTGAGAAGTCTTTTCCAAAAACTGTCAATCCGAAATGCGCAAACGTTCGCATTCCTTTGGTGTTCTTGGCTTCTTTGTTCAAGTTTGTTAACTTTCCGGAAGTCTTTTTGTCTCTTTTAATGCCTAAAAGATGTTGGGTTAGATCTTCCATCTCAGCGTGCGTTAACTCTCGTCTCAACTCCACAACTTTATATGTGCAAGTTCGGAGCGCAGATGAATTTGCTACGCTTCTCACTCGAGAACTGTCGGCAGTGTTTTGCCGCGATTTCTTACCGTGCGCTTCAGCAGGTTCTATGAGCAATAGAATTACACTAACTTTGCGACTATTTACCAACAATTTGGCAAAATCTAAAAAGTCTTGCGGATGCGCAACTTCTTCGTCGACAAATAACAGAAGTGGAAGTTTTGTCGCAGTATTTATATTTTTGATGTACGTCATTAATTGTGTTTTGTCACCCATGCTAAGAAGCTGAGCACAAGGGTATTCTTTGTGATGTTTATACAAGAGCTGCAAACATAAAGTACTTGAACCAGCTCCACGGTCGACTTTGAGGCATAGTATGGATACGTGTGATCTTCTAAAGTTGAATAAACTCGTAAGTTCTTCTTCCAATTCATTTATCTTTTCTCGCTTGATTCCAAAATTCTTTCGCAATCCCAGGTCGGTTATTTTTGAGCCGCAGTAAAACTTTTTCCTTTCCTCCTCCAACTTATTTTCATCATGCCCTCTCTCCTTTTTCATGTACATCATTTGCAGGTAGCTGGATATATTATGTCGTAGGTCGTGTCGCAATATGTCTGGAAATATCATTTCTTTTCCCTTATATTCTTTCTTATGTGGGACTTGATAGTCATCTTCTGGCTTATAAGGACTTGGCAATTTGTGAGAAAGGTGCATTGAGAGCACAAACGGTGGAGCAACGTAAACTCGATCTTTTGAAATGATTTGCCAATAATCTTCCTGTAATTCTTGTACCAAATATTCACCAATCTCTAACTTTGCCTCTGGTGTTGAACAAACAAAGGTGACGGCGGTACGGTCACCACTGATGCTAAGTATCTCCTCCAAAATTAGACGAAGCGACTTGATGAGTGGCCGATGTCCATCACCCCACAACACAACAATATTCAGAAAATTTGGTTTGATGCAACTTGTCAGGTCTTTTTTTAATAGTGATGACAAAGGAGCCCTGTGAGTGATATTCCATTTGCCGTGACCTAAACAAATATATTGAACAAATTGAAAATATGGAAAGGCAGTCGAGACTGAGACCCGCCAGTCCTGGTCCAAGTGAATACGTGTTTATCATAAAGCATTTCTAGAAATGCATGTGGTAAAGGACTACGATTTTTATGTGCGTGAAAAACGCTACAGTGGAATGCAGTTGATCTGTAAGACCCACTGGCCTTTCCAACAGGGTTCGTCCCAGTGGTTCGTCCACACCACTAAAACTAAAGTTGCCGCTGCTGAGTTAAACAGTCCAGCCACAGATTTAAGACTACACAGATGTCCGACTCAGGCGTGAGGCGATGGTTTTGGCTCAAGTCCTTTCTGTTTCGGCCATGATCCTACAAGTGCACTAAACAGAGACTGTGTTGGAATCATGTGTTCGGGGGGTGAAATAAGTTTTTTTAGGGTACTTGCTAGCATCATGCCGCCCAAGAAAACTGCCTTACGAGATTTTTTGAGTCGGATATCTGTATAGTATTTAATCTGTGGTCTAGCTATCACTAGTCTGGAGTCGTGGTTGTATCCACCAGGTACGATGCGGTGCGAATTGAACAATAAAAGCACGAGTTTACGAAAAAGTAATATGTTACACCAGCCTTCTTGGGATAGAGTTTTTGCATCTTCGTCATATCCTCGTGCGGCGAGCCAGCAGATGGCGTGCTCAGGATTCAAACCAAGTTTGCTGTCTTTAGGCGTTTTGATGAAACGTTCTCGTTCCAGTTGATGCACGTCATTAAGTTCCTTGAAACGATGATATAAATGACCTTCTTGTTTCGGATGCTGATCAAAGTCAATCACCAGAGTCCACTGGGGTAAAACTAGACCATGTACATCTCTTTCAGTGGTAGCCAGCTCAAACGGAGAAGCAATGAGAATGTATGAGTTGCCTGCCAGTTCGAAATGTTGAACGTCGTCAAGAAATTTATCTACATCAAATATTGTTTGAGAACTAGTGCCAAGTTCAAATCTCCTCATCAGCCTATCCATGCTCAACTCAACCATGACTCCTTGCTCACTAAAAACATGCGATTCAATGGGTTTTATCATGTGAATAGGATACTGAGATGGAAAAATTTTTAGTTCTATTACACAGAGTTGTTTTAAAACTGCCTTCAATTCATTTACTTTGATTGAGGCTTTACTGATCTTAGGGTTTTGTTTCACAAATGTGTCCAAGCTGATCTCAAATGTTTCTGGAATATCACTTGGATTTTCCACAGCAATGCAAAAACCGCCAGGCTGCACTGGAATAACTCGACATAAAACGTCCTTCAATTTGTCTTTAACGAATCTTGGCCACTTGTCGCCTATCTCTTCTGCTGGACCACAGAGTAGAAGAGCATCCTCGTTCACTTTTACTATCAATTCAGCAGGAACAGTGACATTGTGGAACAGCAGACGAAATTGACTTCTATCTACGGGTGGATAAAATTTGCTCAACAGCGTAACAGCTTTTTCTACTAATTCCTTTCTTCTTTCCAGTGGAACAACAATTCCTACAATATGGCCGCGTTTACTTTCTGCTTCCTCTTGCACACCAAACAAAATGGTTCCTCCGTAATCATTATTAAGGAACCCACAAGTGTATTCTGTGAGATATTTACGCGTTTCCACAATAATATTTACAGGATCACCTCCAAAGATCATCTTAAATTCGCAACCTTGATTTTCATACCTTAGTAAAAATGAAAGTATATGAGCGTGTGTATCTATTTTTTTCTATAACTAGACAAATGCGCAAAAGTTGTGTGCTTGGTATAATGTGTGTAATAATGTTCTCAAGCATTATTACTCAGGAATTATATCTGAGTGCCCTGTGGGGCTCGAGCCTGTGGCAGCACCCTAACCAAGTGCACCACTGAGTATTCAGGTACGCGGGAAGAGAATCCACACTATATCTGGCTCGAATTGCGTTGTTACAGTAAAAACCCGCGTATAAGAACGTAGAATTTTTGGGTTCAGGCTGAATGGGTTCTTATATTTTGGGGTAGTTTTTCCGAAGTCAGGCTGATTAGGTTCATAGTCGGTTCTTATTTGTAGGAGTTGTCATAGTGATACCATTCAGAGAACCGTACTGTCATTTGTCTTTTAAACAGCAAAAATGCAATCCGAACATTTCAGAAGTTAGGGAATGTCAGGATCAAAATCCCTAAAGTATTGAAGCACAGAAAGGTACTGAACAACAAACATTTTCTTTTTGTATCACTGTTACAGTTGGACTGAAAAATCTCTGAGACAAGCAGTACAGTAATGTATTTCACATGAGCAATAGTCAGGGCACTATACAGATTCAAGTCACAAGAACTAGACTACACCAGTATAATTTTATACAGTACATATTCTATACTCTGTATTTAAAAGATTTTCAATTTTGAAGTTTCTTCATTGTACTACATACTGTATTAAACAAATAATTTTCATGGTATATTTCTCAGAAATTTCACAATTTCTAACAATTAAAATCCAGTATTTTGGCTATAAAATACGACTGTTTTTTTGTATAAGAACCTATTTTTCTTTGCCAGGCTAAATAGGTTCTTATATATTTGGGTATTAAAATGCCCAATTTCAACCTGTATAGGTTCTTAAATCACTAGGTTCTTATACGTGGGTTTTTACTGTATGCAGTATGCAATAAAAAGGAAAGCGTTTATTATCGGTGTTTGAAACACCGTAAGTGGGTTGAAAAAAGGTGCTAGTCGACCTTTTTTACACACACAGAGTTGAGGTGTATTGTACACAGGTAACTGACAAACAACTTTCGAGTTTATTATATTGCTTCTCCGACGAACTTGTTATTTTAAGAGAAAATCAAGGACAAAGTTGTAATCGTTTATCAACGATACAGTGCTGATTTCCTTTGTGTTTTGCTTATGAATTGTCAATGAGTTTGTTACAAATATATATCGAAGCGATCGTCAGACTGACTGACGATCGCTTCGGGCGTGAAACTCGACTTACCGAATAAAATATTTAACCTGTCT
>JAOBYK010539116.1:0-12347 GCA_025434845.1 Phenganax subtilis
ACTCACTGATTAGTAAAGTCAATGCATGCGTTTAGTCTATTAAATTGTATATATACATATAGTTATAGTTAGTTATAGTTGTAATCTTAGCGTAAGAAGAGCCACTTTGTGGAATATGCTAATAAATCTTTATTATTATTATTATTATTATTACTCACAGTAGCTGAGACATCCTGTTCTTCAGACTCACTGCCCGAACGTTTACTATAACGTCTTGTCAGTTCACGGTAAACTTTACAAAATCTTGCAAGATCCAAAGTTTTCTCCGTCTCAATGGAATTTGTTGATTTCTTTATCTATCGAGATAAAAATGTGAACGACTTGAGTAAGGCCCGTTTCCCACCACGCGAATTTGTTCGCACGAAAAATAAAACTGGCAACGTGATTGGCTCGCTTTCGACTTTTTTGTGGCAAATTAATTTACTAGCCAATCACGTTGCTGGATTTGCTTTTCGCTCGAAAAATTTCGCCGAGTGGAAAACAAACTTAAAGAGGCACTACAAGAGGCAATGTATTCAATATGACTATACTTTGTCAATTATCTAGCATCATGGTCAAAATATTCTCATACCTAATAAACTAGTAAAAGTTCTTTGGTGATAGTCTTGTGATAATTTTTAATAAGGAAAAGAATATTATCAGCTTTCTTCACTTTGTCCATGAAACGAAAAATTTTCGCCCTGTTTTTCGCCAAAGTTCGTTTTGTTTATAATTGCTTAATTATTGTTTCTTTTTGGCACTAGCGTAAAAACCTCAACTTTCTGAGTATACTACTATGATGAAAAGGAATGAAGCAACAATAACCTAATTATAAGGCCATTACTGCTATAAAAAGTCCATTTTTCAAAATTATAGTAAAAAGCACTGTCATTATCTGAAAAAAAGATGCAATCCTCCCCCCTGAGTTATCATTCCTGTTTTATATTCATTTCAAATACCGTATTTGCTCGAATTAGCACCGCAGCGCTAATATTTTTGCGTCTTCCATGCAGCGCTTATTCATTTGTCTTTGCCTAGTTGCGTTTCCTTTAATAGACAAACAAAACTATTTTAAACAGAACCATTGACTATCATCGTTTTCATTGCTTTGACTTTGATGAATTTATTTGAATAAGTGCCGCACAGGGCTGAGGTGCCTATTAACTTTTTTGCTCTAAATGCGGCGCTTATTCGAGGGTGGTGCTTGTTTAAGGGCGGCGCTTATTCGAGCAAATATGGTACTTGTTTTGAATACCATAACTGAAGCATCTCAAGATCTCAAAAAAGTGATAACATGAAGTACTTACCTTACAACATGTTATTCTAACAAAAGCTTTCCACAAATAACTATCATCAGATGAAGAGACTGCAAAGAGTAACTGAAATGCACTTTCTTCACATTTTGTTAGCTCATCAAGACTGAAAATGAAATACGAATAGTTATGCTCAAGTGTACCTACCAATAATTAATCATGCAACCCCCTCCAATGCCAGACAATTCTACAACTCAAGGGGGAGACCCTTCACGTATAAAATTGATAGGTCAAATGTATTGGGCAGTGTCACGGCATGACACGTGTACACAATGGCTCTACACCTCTCATCATAAAATTTAGCAGTTCACTAATAATGTGGTTGCATTCCAAAGGGTTCGAATTAGGATGAAAAAGTCGACTCACAATTTTTCTGGTGGGAAATTTTTGAAATTCTTTCCCGTAACATGCCAAATGGATATCTAAAATGAAGTCTTGCTCTTTCGAAAAACTCATTTCACCAGCAAATGCCCTATTCAGTTTTTTGCCTTTTAATTTCTCTTGTCCGTGAATCCAAGAATGAGTTTCTTTTTACTTGTACTGTAGGTCTTCGCGTTTATAATATAACGAAGTGTGTTGGAAAACCTCATTTGTACCGTCATTTGCGGTCAAACACGCCTGTTTATTGTTTTGTAGCAAAGTTTAGAAAGAATGAATACAGATCTTTGCTAAGTTTACCATTCACTTAAAACTTGCAGTTTCTTTATTATTGTTCAAGATTGAACACTGAAAATATGCTTATTTGGCCATGTACAATACTAGTCTAAAGTAGAATCGCACTGATAAAAATGCAATTCCTGCTTATATTTATGGCACGCCACAAATATTATGCAGTCGCAAAAAGAATTCACAACATTCATGACCTGTCAAAAATTAAAAACTAGGCCATTTTAATAAAAAATTTCAATTTGCAAGAAATCATTTTCAGTTCACAAATGCCAAAAATCAGCTTGCAATTTGTGATTTGCCACCTGCTAATTCGAACTTTGTAAATTTTATTACAAGTAATAATATACCAGACTTCCACTTACATAATATTCAACTCCTCAACAGCTTCTGAAAATTAAATAACATTAAAACATTGGATTCAAACTAATCCATTAAGTAAGATGTACTAATTCACTAAAGTGTACCAGGTGATTTATAGCTCAGGAGACTCTAGCATCTTTACATGTAATTGACATACTAAAGGACAAGAGTCTCAAGAATGAGTGACAGCAGGCAATTAAAAAGTAGGAAGCACTGACAATCAAGGAGCTAGCAAGATAAAATCACCATTCAGATGCAGAGTGTTCATTGGACCAGTAAAATTGGCAGGCAGTAGACAAGAAAAAGTAAACTCCTTGTACGAGCAAATTTAATGACACTCTCTCTTAAGTCTAATGTATGTTAGTGCTGACTGCAAATAGTATCTGAATAAGTTGCAGGCTCAGACTTTAGCTTGATTTTATATGTCTGAACACAATGTTTATTACGTCCCAAGCCTCCCAAATTCCCTCTATGTGAGTGTTTAACAGATAGAAAACTGGCATAGAGCGAGATTGCATTTCAATTGAGTAAAATTATTCCCCAAAGGCAAGGTGACTACTGCAGAGTAGAAACTACAGAGTTGCAAATCAGTAAGACTTCTTGCATTTTCAGTTTGCTTGTTTCTTTACTCAAAATAATAGATACTACTATTATCACAAATTTCCAAAGGAAAAAGTTCTTTGGAGCATAAAACAAGTCTGTCTTCCAATACAAAAGATTTTGAGGAATGGGTGTACCCTAAGTAAACTTTGCAATAAAAAAATGTTCATACTAGCTAATTGCTAATCGACGTGATTTGTTGAATAATTATATTTTAAACAGTTTAAACCAAAAAACAAGCACTTGATATAAGAATCATACTTATTAAACCATCGTAAGTGAGCCAAGTTAAGTCTTTGAGAGTTGCAGCATTATCCTGCACAATTTTAAATGTCTTGGTGTACTTTTGACCCATCAAGCCCTCGCAGAAACATCAACTTCCTTCATTTAACAGCCGCCATATTCCAATGACGCATCCTTCAATGTTTCCACTTGCAGGAACCGCTAGTCGTAAACGTACGTCGTGTAAAGGTTTTTTATAATTGTCCAAGATTTATTTAATTTTTTTTGAGATTTTTAAGGTTTTTGGAAGATTTTTGTGATGTTAGGTCTTTAAAAATTGTAAGATTATCATCATTTTAAAATTTTTGTACAGATTTTTAAAGATTTTTAAAGATTCTTTCAAAGATTTTTGCGAAGGTGAACGAGATTTTTTCCGCGTGATACGCCACAATTTTCTGCGGATTATTCCTGTACCATTGGTTGATTAATGATATCTTCGTTGCATTGAGCGTGCAGTTGAGCATGGGGTCCATCCTGGGCGTGTTCCTGGGCATGGAACTGCATTCTACGCCGCTTACGCTTCAAGACGACAAAAACGACCAAGGTGACCACAATTGCAACACCACCAAGTGCTATGACCAAAATTGCCCAAAGAGGAAAATTGTTTGAGTTTTCTGACAAAAACATAAAAAATTTTAATCTTCCATGCATGCACTTCGTGGAATAGTTTGAAGCTACTAGTATCTTGAGATACTTCATAGTGGTTGCTATTAGGTCGACATATTTACAAAAGGTTCTAGAGTCTTGAACTATTTCAAGGCTCTAGCGACAGTTGGAAAAATTCTTTTTGTAGCTGAAATGGTCAATCTTTGATTTTATCGGGTTTCAAAGCCCGAATTCTCTCTAATAGCTTTAAAGAAAAAGAGCCGCATCTGAAATCACTCTCGTGGACATTGAAATCCTGGTTAAGTCCCTCGAGATGAAAGACACTAGAATATCTTACTCATTTGCAAACAATAAGTGGTTGGGGAAATTTTCAAGTGATACTATGTATCATAACATCAACTGACCTTCATTATTGTAGCAGCATAACTTACAGTTATGAACTGTCGTTTCATCACCTATGTCATTACATCCAGAGATAGTGGGAGACAGAGGACACGATACATAATTATTTGTGATATTGTCATAATATTGACGATCGCCTGGAATTGGTTTGCAAGGTTTTCTCAAAAAAGAACTCTTCACAGCGCAAAAAAATGTTGAAATTAAAATGAGTTGAAGTATCCAAGCATTCATCATGAAAAGAAGAGTCAGTTCTTCAGATTAAATATCACCAACAACGTCCGTTTTGAGCAATCTTGAATACGCCAGAGGGAAAGTATTTCCCCCAACTGATTACGAAACAGTTATCGAAATAATTACATCATTGAAGCGGTCAATTACAGTAGATGCATATCTGGGGACAATCTGTTTCAATAAATCAATGAAAGAGGATTGTCTGGAAGCACAGCAAACTTCAAAGCTCTAGCAGCTTGTGTTAAACCTGAATGTTGCATGAAAGAGCAATAATTTGTCGCTTGGGTACGTTCAATTAAAAAGAGTTTCTCAAAAGAAGGTTCATTATACGCAGCCAATGTATTCAGTGGCCACCACGCGAGTAAACTAAAAACAACATTAAACATAAAATAATTGATTTTCCGTGCATGATGATCCATCATCAAAAATAGTGAATTTAGTTGAGGTACAACATCAAAACTAGCAAGTTCGTTTTTCAATAAACTCGCTTTAGAGAGGGCGCTTTTCCCAAAATATTTGAAATATTCCAAACAACCAGTCATGCGGCTAGTGAAATATTTGGCACTCACGTCTGTAGTCTATAAGATCTAAAAACATTGACTTGGACGTGGTTGAAATTGCATGAGTCCTTGTGACAATTATAAACTTATTTCTCTCGTTTTCAGCCGAATGGAATAAAAAGATAGACAAAAAAGCAGCAGGGTAAATTTTAACTTGGCCATAATTTGCTTATGTTAGCGTAATGCCGTGAATAATTTTCAGGTAATAATTAAAATATGAGCAGCTGGTCTTTATGGGCATGTGCTTGCACAATGAGTGTTTATACGTACTGGTCAAATGAATAAATGTAGTGCAGTTAGATTTTTATTAAAATTAATACATACTAATTGGTTTGAGCAAGAGACTTTTCAGTATCAAACTTGATACATGCTTACTCAGCTTTTTGGTGTTCACGTGACGTGAATATATACTGAGCTTAGGTTCGTTTGTGGGCTTGTGAATAATTGATGACTTTTACAAGTATTAGAATTAATCGTGCTTTGCCCGATATTCAGGCACTTCCTTTCGGACCACAAGTCAATTGCTATTAAACCCCATTCTTCTATATATTAGGTTCTTACCCTCCTGCTGGCTATTTGTGCATCATTCTTCAGTACAGCATTTTGAAGCTTTTTCAAATGCGTTTTCATATCTTTAAGACGAATCAACCTACTTTTTATTTTATCCCATATCCATTCTTCAATTATATCATAATTATACACAGAAGAAAAGCTTGTCTTCACCAACTTATTCAACTTTTTCAGTCGCCAAGTTGCACTGGAAATACGAAAGATGAAAAGTCAACATGAATCAAGACAAAGATTGCACCGTAGATATAGTTTGACATCTATTAAGCAACCATCTATGGCGAACAGTTTTGAGATCGCTTTAGTGTTCTCACACAGAATAGGTCCTTCCAACATAAATTGATTTACACACATAGCACAAACTATCGTGCAGTTCCGAGTGTTGCTGCCCTTGCTATTTTTCCATTGCGTGATAAAGATGTTCTCACACTATACAAAAGCATACCTTTTGATTTCTTGAAAAGCGATGGCTAATTGAAAAACACTGATCTTTGACTTAACGGACTGTCTGTGGTTAAACCACGATGACATCCTGTACAAAGAAAAACAAGTATTTTATTTTCCGAAATTAAACAAGCTCAACTGAGAAACTGATCATCAGATCATCACTGGCTCCCCAATAGTTTTGAATATAGCCATCACTAAAAGATACCAGCAAGAGAAAAGTGTTTTTAAATTACTATATACGCACATATTAACCAAAACTACATTGGTCACGCAATGTTACTATAGATAACAGATAAATATAGCATATTATTCACGCTATTCCTATTTTACTTCAATGTCCACCAAAGCCAAGAGCTACGTCTGGTCTTATGGTCAAATTCAATACATAGTAATGCCACATTGGCTAGAACTCGCTTCCAGTCCTTATTGACGCAATCATTTACTATAGAGACCGTTTTTCACTTAATTCGTTGTGCCTAGTTCTCTGCTTCGTGAACACGTCAATGAAACAAATGACTTTGCACGAAGGACAATGCCACAATGCGTTACGATGCGGCTGAAGCGGAAACGACATTTACCAGAGCGGTGGTATGGTACGTGAGTTCAACACCAGAGACCCATTGTTCAAAAGCTGGTTAGCTTAATCCTGTGTACGTGAGGCTTTGAAGTAAATTTATTGACTGCTCTGTGATAAACTAGCTTGGAAAAATTTCTTTACACATCTCGTCTGGATCGATAGAAGTCTTTGTTTGTAAAGTTTTGCAACAGAGACACTACGGAAACTGAAACAGCATGTTTAATTTTAACCCAGGATTAACGCTAATTCAGCATTGAACAACTGGGTTCAAGAAGATACAAGAAAATTTTGCTTGTTTTATTAGCGAGGTTAATATGAAATTTGTGTCAAATAAAAATATCGTTTACCGTGACTCCACGGATTGGAGAGCGTTATATGCTCGGCGAAGAACTAAGATTATTCCATAAATTTCATGACCAGGAAATGCTCCTTCATCTCTTCTTTCTGGTTTTCTAGAAAGTGCAAATTAATAAAGAAATTATAAACGTAGCATGCTGTCTTCAGCAATATAGGAATGATAATTTGAAGAACTCGATGAAGTCAAAACAGTAGCTGCAAGAAGAATTATTTCTGAATCTCCGAACCGAATATGGAAATCGAAACAGATCTAGGGTACGATTCTCGATTCCGACATTTAGAAATTAATTTATCAGCAAGTGTTAAACACTTTATTGCATTTAGCCTCCTTGCTTAACAACCTAACATCCAAACAACTGAAGTTTGACTGAGTTTAGGTAATATTTTAAACGCGAGTTTTAGGTGACCATTTGACCTGAAATTACCGAGAAATAATTTTTTAGCTATCAAATTCAAGGAAATTGCGAAGTGCAAACCTGGGCTGGATAGGCATGATGTAAAGGTATTTCGGGAAATATGTTAATAATTCATGAAGAAATTTTCAAAACATGCATCTCATCTTTTGATTTTAATTAAAATATCAACTTGAAATCACTTTCAGTTTCACTTTGTTTTTGTAACTATTCTAGTTAGTGTAGATTTCAATGCTGTTGAAAAATGAAGGAGACTATTTCCAATCTTATATCGTAGGCGGGGCAATGAATGTAGTAAAAGTTCATGATAACCTACCTTGGAACATGACGAGAATTGAGAATAATGGGAGATTTGAAGCCGAGCTGATTGGAAACATTCAACAACGTCTCCCTTGAAATCTCACCTACAAGATGAAATAATAATAATGACATACACTAGCTCTGACACTGTATCGAACGAGATTCCTCATATAATAATAAAGCCAGACAAAAGCTGCTATCAAACCACCTATACTCCACAATACGTTGTACAGTATATATAGTTACCTTGCAGCGTATAAGCTGAATTACGTAACTATTTACAATGGTTTTCTAATGTATAAATTATGTATATGAATATATATTACCTTACACTGTCTATTTTACAGCAATTATATGTATTTCCTAATCTGTTTATCCTAGCCCACCCTGTCAACTTTCCCTGTAGGAGGAAACCGGAGTACCCGGGGAAAACCTACGACTTTCGGCAGAGTAGTTGACAGATTCTTTTCACTTGAGAAAGTTAAGTCCACGCTGAGAATCAAACCCACAACCTCAGTGGTGAAAGGGGCATATTCTAGCGACTACCCCACCGAAGCCCCTAATGAAATGCTGACTTGAATTTTAAACAGTGTACTTTTCTTGAGATACCCTGTACATAATGCACATGCGCCTGTAAAAATAAAGAAGCTCGAATTCTTTATTTTGAAGAAACACTATCCTATCCACCAACCTTCTTTGAGCGCAGCCAAACACAACGCTAATGATGGCAAACCAGCTGGTAATAATTCACACAACGTTGCATAATGATCATATCTGAATGTAAAAGAAATATATTTGATTAAGTATCATTGATATCAGATATCAAATATTGTATGGTATGTTAAAATGACATATAATATGCACAAACAGCTTAGTACACTGACGGAGGTATGCAGTCTCAAAGGAGCCTAAATTATTAGATGTTGTATCGATACGGTATTTTCAAAAATTTGAGTACTTATTTATTATGTTCATCTCTAGAAAGGAAAGTCTCCCAAAAGATATTTGTCTTTATAAAATATTTTCCAAAAATCTCATAAAGATGAAAACGAGGCTCAAGATCCAAGTCCCAGATAGAAACACAATACCAAAACAGGTGAGTAGTATCAAACTGGGGTAAACGTTAATCCAGTTTTGAATATCATAATTATCTCGGATCAGGAGATTACCTGCTCCAACCTGTCAAAGTAATCCCGTTCACGTTTACATTCCGTTTGGATAAATCAGAGTAAATGTTCAGCCAAGATTTTTGGTTCTCGATGCGATCCTGAATCGGAACGAAATTTGTAGAAGGTGTATCTGCACCTGTCAAAACATCACAGGTTTTATAAATTAAGCTTTTTATTGAAAAAAAGAACAGTAAAAGGAGGCACAGCTGCGTTGTTTGTGAATGTTTTAAAAAGATTGTTGAGGATGCATGTGGTAATATTCAAATGCAAGCAGGTTACATAAAATTATGAAAAGTAAATTAGGGGCATATTAAAAGATGTGAGCGGAGTTATTCACTCCTTGAGATACAAATATTCCACATCAGTTTTTAACAAAATTTGAAATTCGCGACACAAATGTAATGAGCTACCTTTAAAAGCACTTGCTATCCAAAGCTTTTTAAATGCTTGAGCATATCTCTTCCACATTCCTAAAAAAGCTATACAATAAGGACACATACCTCGAAGTGAAGTGAGTTAACTAATGTGAATTATCATAGTAAAATATCAAATGAGCGTAAAACATTCATACACGATTCCTTTGCAGACTCTACCTCCTGGAAAATGACCGTCCAGTTGCACCGGATACGCCCAAACCATAGGCTCAGCGCCATGCGAGGAGATCTCTGATGCAGAATATAATAGCTTTCTCAATACACGTACTACCATGACTGAATACAATAATCAAAGTAGCACTTATTTAAAATGGCTCTCATGAAAACGTTGAAATCAAGTGAGTTATTAATAAGGCCCGTTCATATGATCCTGCTGAGAGGAACGTCTGCCTTACTGACAATCTTGCCTTTTTATTTCATTGCAACTATATAATCTTTAGGCGGGATGAAATTTTCCCATATGAACACGCCATCTCGACAAAACTCTCGTATGAACAAACACTTGACTCTCTTTCCACAAGCCGAGACTCTCGGCAGAATCATATGAACAAGCCCTAAGTTCCAGCAATCAGCGAAATAATATCACTGTTCAAAACAGAACAATTCCCTATGCTTGGTGAATATCAATGGAGAAAACTGCAACTTCGTCTCTTTCTTGATAGTCGCTTACTTTTTAAATCCTGGACATTCCATTCCCTCATCATGTCATCCCACAATATCGGAACAAGGCGGTTTGAAACAACCTTGTTAATCACAGGAATCATGTGTTTCAGATAGACTTCACTTGCTGAGGGGCACCCTGACCCTGTGCATACTTTTATAGGACTCCACACCTTGACAATAGTAAATTAAATAAAGAACTGATCTCAATACGAAGACTGGATTGAGTAAGGTGGAAAACGGCCTTTATACATAAATTAGCTCCTAGACGAAATTGACCATCACGGCTCTATATTGACCAAAGAAACAAATGTATAAAATAGCTCAAATTCTATTTTTTAAATATCTGCAATGAATTTGTGACAGTTAAACAACAGAACGTCCTCATTACCCAGCCAGTATTGTTCAACCTCGATATTTAGTAGAACTATTGATTGACAAGGTCAGAAAAATAATGAGGTCAGTGAACTACCTCATCTCCTCCAATATGGATATACTTGATGTAAGCTCCATGAGCTTTTGTAATTTGATCAACAATCATACTGACCAGTGAGAGGGATTCTAAATCGTACAAGTACTTAGAGAAGTCGTAACTATCAAAGATGGGTTTATAGATGGAGGAAAAGATATATATAGGCTACGAGCACACGAGCACCGTTTTCAAGCGTTTCCAAAAACGTTTGTGTCTCGTTTATCGTTTTAACGCTTAGCTAACACTTTCCAAGGGAAACTATTTTCAATATATTAAATTAGCTGCAACCTCTGTCCTAAATTGTTAGTGTTTGCATCTGTTGTCGCGTGAAAACACAAATGAAAACGCTCAAAAACGTTACCGTGTGCGCATAGTTATACCTGGGGCATTTTGATACACTTCAGATTGAAAGCACAGTATAAACATGAGCAATCAAGTGTTACGTGGTACAATTATCGAAACAAAAAATTCTTAGCTTTTGTGTTTAACGCAGTTCTATAAGTAGGGTCACATGATTTACATCGGCAAAATTTTACCGCCGACTCAAACACGTGCCATAATATTCTAATAGTAAGTAATTAATGCAGTCCAAAAAAACACTGAAGAAGATACCTCTATTATTGGGATCAATAGCATTGCTCATGTTTTCGACTCTTCTGAGATGAGCAAACTTCGGATGTTTTAATACAAACTAGAATATGCGAACAAAAGCACTCGTTTGTAATTTAATGCTCTAAACCACAGAAATGGAGCGGGGCTGATGTTGTAAAATATATTAAATATTCCTAGGAATACTCATAGGGAGAAATTAAAAAAATGCATGTTTGAACAGTGTAATTGTGATGCAATATCCTGGTGATTTGCACTAAAAATATCAAGTGTACCTCCAAGTGTCCGAACGTTTGAACAAGCGGCACCAAAATAAGATCTTCCTTTTTTGCTTGTGCAAGAAATTTCTTGATTTCTCCAACACTAATATTTTAAAATATACGTTCACTTCAAAATAAACAAAAGTGAAACAACTGAAAACTGACAGTCTAAGCTTTTCATGCCGCCAATTAATCGTTGGCAATGGTTGACTATTATAATGTTAACAATAATCGGAGTGGCCTGTTCAGTTTATTCATACGTCGTTGATCACGGCAACTTGTCCGCGAGATTGCAAGAAGAAAATTATTTGTTTCCTGCTATTGCATCGGCAATGGTTGGAGACAACATTTGAGATATATTTTCGTGTATCGCTGACGTCGGAAAGCTATACTATCGTCGATATTCGGCAACTCATAAGACCAGGCTTCATGAAACAAATAAATTTCTTTTCCATTTTCCTGAGTTTGAAATTTGGGTGATCGTACATAGTATTATACATTTCTACGATTCACAAAAATATAGAGGTGTCGGTGTGATATGGTAAATGAAAAATTGCGGAAATTAAAAGAAATCAGGGCAATCCACGGAGAAGGCAATTTTCACAAAAAAACTTAATAAGCTACAATGGTGAATAAAACAAATTCTACATGCTCAAAAGCTGCATTTGTCTACCTGTAAGCATATGCAGACTTCAAAACAGAAAGATCACCGTCGTATGGAAACATATCTTCATACTCCACCAATAATCCTGTTGCTCCCCAGGATTTAAACAATGGAAGAAGCTAGAGGATGAAATTGTAAACCAGGAAAAAATTCACTGGCCTGCCACCGCATACGTTAAAGTGATGTTAACCTTTTTTCTACAGAAGACGCAAGTAGTTGAAAAAAGGCTGGTTCTAGCACTTTTCCATTTACCTCTATAATCCGCCCCCACCCCCCACCCCCATAAACTTTTTTCAACTTTATTTTGTTCTCAAATGATCATTTCAGACATAAAAAAGAAAGATCAAAAATCAACTATTTTCCGTTTTATTTTGTTCTCAAATGATCATTTCCGACTTAAATTCGAAGATCAAAAA
>JAOBYK010539227.1:0-12347 GCA_025434845.1 Phenganax subtilis
GAGAGTCTCTATTTTATGGCAAGTTACTTATTTTGCAATTTAAAGGAAGAATTACTTGACAAATTCTACTTTTTGATCCCCTTTAAGAATTTTTGTTTCTTGTTCTCTGCCTCGTTTTATTTTTTGAACATCCCGCTTTTTTCACGCATTTCGCATGCTCGTGTCAGTCTCCCATGCATCACACATGAATCAGGCAAATGTTAGCGCGTTTAACTGCCCGTGTTTTACAGCGCCCTGGTTACACTGATGAAGGTCTAAGATAAATAGCAAACAAACTTTAGGGGAGTCAAATGGGGCTAGCTAGCCGCGCAATCCACCCCACCTTCCTTAAATTCATCCCTACATTCAAACCTGCCTAGCGTTTGCTTGTCTTGGGGGTAAAAATTCTTGGTACTTTTGTAATAGGTAGGCATTTGTTTAAGATTCAAAAACAAATAAAGTTTTGTTTATGCAGAACTACCATAAATGTGCATTGAATAACAAACAAAGCAGGGCTGGCTGGAATACATTCCATGTTAATGGTTAATCACGTGCTCATATACAATTTGTCTTTATATAGATCTAGCTTACCGGTACAAAGCAATTTTGATTTGAATGTCGCAGGTACAATAGTGAAGTACAATTTCTTTTTGACTTTATTTAGTGCAGTATAGTCACTATAGTGTAGCATATCGTAGTGTAGAATAAAGAAATTGATGTACAACAAAAAATTAACATATAACGTGCGGCTAACTATCACTACGAATCGGTTTTTCAGTAAGGCGCTTTCCATTTACATGATCAGGTCGGCCAAAAAATCCCAACGTTTCTCAAATCATTAAACGCTTTCTGACTCGACCGATTTGACCCATTTAATAGGCTACTGAAAAGCGCCCAAAGTTTTATCTAATTTACATAGAGCAAATCTCAAATTCTAGCGCTATGTTGCGCGACAAAAATCTAAAAACATGTTTTCCCTAATTTTGGAGGCTAAACAGAGTGGTAAAACAAGTAGGTAAAACATAGCACTTTCATGAACTTTTTGATTGGTGGCGTGCTTTTCTTTTACTTTACCGCGAGAAATAATTTTTTCCACAAGGTGAAATTTGTTGTTATGAAACAAGATTTAAATTTTGTTTAATTAGGAGAAATTAGATCGAATTGTAAAAATAGGTACGCTGTAGCGTACGTGTGTCTACTGGATGCATCAAAAACCATATTTAGTTCGTGCTAAGGGCTTCCCGGTCAGGGTTAGAATTCTTAACCTTACCTCTAACTTCTAATCCTAACCCTAACCGAGAAGCCCTCGGCATGAGGATGTATTTAGTTGCTACGCGGCTTCACATAGCTAGCAGCACTCATCAGATACAACTGAGAAGTTTAACCTCGTGACAAATGACAAACCCGGTCTCGGGGCCACAAACACAGTTTCCCTCGGGCCCAGTAATATTAACCTACATCATTCCAAGGTCATGCAATTATAGCTTTTTGTGAAAATTGTCAATCGCAGATAACTCTTCAATGCGTGGTTGTGAAGTTCGTTGTAAACTTGTCAATTACATTTCCAAGTTTGCAAACTTTGCAACGAACTTTGCAGATCATTTGTGAAGTTTCAATTCTTATTAATATGTAGCCAAATGTTCATAAATCATTTTGCAAACGGTCAGTGGAGCATCTCCTTGGCTGAATTTGTTTTGGACTGTTCAATACGCAAACGTTTAATCATAAAATCTCTCAATTCACGTTCTAATCCGTTCATATTTACGGAATTGTAAATACGTATTCAGTACTGATGTAGTGAATTGGTGGCGAATTTGCGAACTTCGTTGCAAAGCAAACGCCGAACTTCCGAGTTGGGAAACGAAATTGACAAGTTTGTTACGAACTTTGCAACTGTGCATTGAAAAGTGTTCTGAAATCTATAGCAACCTGTACTGAGCTATACGCGCATGCGTGGAATGCGTTCTTTTACGGTATGAGTTGTTTTGTAGTTTCATCATTGTTTGTAAAGTTTGTTTGGTGTGATCTTTGTTTGTCGTAGAAACCTCATAAGGGCACGGAAATCACGGATATTATCGAGCTGAGATTGCCATATTTTTTACATGCTTCGCCCGAGACAAATGACGTAATGAAGTGCCACATGCACGAATTCAAGAAATCAAGATAGATCCATTGCACGCTAGCATATGCGTATACTGGTCAACCAGTAGACGCAAAAACGAAGTGCCGTATCGCAAATGATCTTTTAAACGCCTGGGGTGTTTAATAAGTTTTAGTTTTAGCGGTTCTTTATGGAGCGTTTAATAGATACCAGGTGTTTAATGTAGACGGGCGTTTATTTCATTTCTGTGACTTTATTGCAAAACAAAACAAAACTAAGACGTGTAGTTTGCTCGCGTAAATAGACGAAGTATACAGTTCTTGGGCTTATCGACATCCCACCGACACCGTTGAATGTAAACGCTATGTCCTTCGTATATCAATGTCTTCATAACCCAATGTAACAGGAGATCTTAGGCAGGCCACTCTTAACAACAACCACCACACAAGGAAATAAGTACATAACTTTTTTTTAAAAAATGTTACTGTGGTAGCGCTGACCTTAAGTTCTATGGCGATTTGGGGGGCGCCTGTTAGAAGAGAAGTGTTTATTAAAGAGAGGCGTCTAATACAATTTTCCCCTTCAAAAAGGGGCGTTTATCAGATACAAGAAGTTTATTAAGGGGCCTTTGCTAGATCATTTACAGTAAGCCTGTAATGCATAAATTTATGACTACACGTTTTGCTTAACATGTAAGTCACCCGATGAAGAAGTCTGAGGTGAAACCGCGTGGTTTTTCCGAGGTTCGTCTTTGGTGACGAATTTTATTGTAGTTGTGCCCTCTTTGTGCTTATTTGCCTTCATATATTTAAGAAATACAATCCCCTTAATTAAGGTAAATACTGATCAGTTTTACAAAGGTTGAAATAGTTCAAAGGGTCAAAATTGCAGAAAATAAAAATAATGCATTTTTGAAAAAAAATTTAGTAAGGACTGGGTTTACTAACAATTTGAGCACCAACCACGATTTCAATTCTCCCCATGACTTATCATTCCAGTTCTTCATTTCAGTGGTCGTACCCTACAGTGTAATGTAATGTTTAGTAATGTATTGTACAGTCAGTCATTGTATAGTAAAAAGCAACGAGTTCTCACATTGTTGAAGCACGAGAGCTTGCAAATTTAAAATTGTAGAATTAAATTTTTAGTAAATATTTTATATACCTTTGTGTTATAAACCTAAATTGACGTTTAAGTAAAGTCCTTTGTAAGTTAGTTCAGCTTTTTCCGATTGCCTGTGCTAGCCCTTGGTTGCCCCGCCTATCGTTGGTTCCTGCGCCCTTGAACATTGCAAATAAGACTCATACACTTGTTAGAAAACTTGTTTGAATGTGTTATCTAAGAGTTAAAACTGCTTGCTCTTCTGCTTGCATTTTTCTTTTGCAGGGCAAAATTTTGCGAAGCGAAGTAAACCTAATGATGATGTTGATGATAACCTTGTCGAGGTGCCTCTTTTTGCTGAGGTCCAATTGGATGTCGAAGTTATTTATCGAGACGACAAAGCAAAATCAAAGAAAAAAACCCCGCCAGAAAATGTTATTAAGAACGTCATAGCTCTTTTAAACTCTGTTGGTGGAATCGTTCGGATTTCTGAGAAAGCTAACGATAAACAGTCAATAACTGGTAGTCGAGATAAATGGATGAAGGCACTGGAAGACAAACTCCTTGAAGTATTATCCCAGGATGAGTACAAGAAATGGATTCACTTCAATAATGACATTTCACAATTTCCATATTATTATTTGTTTGTTAGAAAGAGCGAACGTATTTGTACGCAAGACAGTGGTTTGAAAATTCCGTTGCAACGTAGTGTTGTAAATGCAAAATACGACGATATTGTAAGAATTCTTGAGTCACATACTGGTACGCTAAGTCAGACGTCTTCCTTGGAGAGTTATGACGATGACGAAGAAGCAGAAAATCATGATAGCGGTGATAGTGAAGATACTCAAGACTTCCAGTCAAAAGCTGAGATTGATATTGTGACATTTTGTTATGACCAGAGAGTTTCATTTGAAGAAAGTGATCGTGTGCAGTTTAAGTTACTTACGGATGAAACATTGGACAGCTTGCTAAACGGTTTTAACAATAATTTGAATAAGTATGTCTCGGCATTTGCAAATCATGATGGTGGCAAAGTTTATTTCGGCATTGATGATGATGGAACGGTGAAAGGTCAACTTGTGCCGGATGCAAATGCAGAATGTGAGGTTAAGAAGATGGTTGAAAAAATAGTTATCCGAAAAGATAATGAAAAAATGATCCGTATATGGGGAAACCCAGACTTTGTTCCAAAGTATGGCCAACATTGGTCTGTTGAGTTAATTGAGATCGCTGGAGCACCAGATGGTAGACGGGTTGTTGTAGTGGAGATATTTCCCTTTATAGGAGGGATGTTCTTGCATCATCCAGTTTCGTGGACACTGGATGGATTCTCTGACCAAGTTGTCCGAATTCCATTTTACGAGTGGAAGAACCGACATACTTCTCATAGAGGTACTAAAGTATATTTTGTCTTAGATGTAACGTCTTGAGATTAGCGTGTCACCAAGTGAAATTGTACTTGGTATTATGGGTTATGATTCCAATAAAACAAGGATGGGCGTTAGCCTGGAAGCCATTTAGATAACGGAGCAAATACCCTATCTGGATTTGTCTTATGCACAGAAACTATTTCATGCAAACAAGGGTAGATTTCATTTTAGACCAATCAGATTGTTTGTTTGCATTATCGCTCTCGACCAATCAGAATGTACAAAAAGCTGAAACGTACCCAAAAGGAGTGACAAAATTACACTGCGTTCTAGGGCTTCGGTAGCATTCAAGAATTATTTCTACCACTCAACACCAACAGATTCAAAGAAAGCATGCTTTTTTCTCATCGTCTGCATTTTTAAATTTCGAATTATAACGCGAAATATCGATGTTTGAAACAATTTGGTAACTTTGACTGCGTGGCAAAAAAATCGCTATAGTCTCTCTACTTCATGCTGATGTTTGATAATTTACTTTTGCTTTTGTTAAAAATAGTTTTTCTACCTGTATCATGCCAAAAACTGGACGACAACGCGCTTCTATGGCAGTGAATTTCAATATTTAAGTTCAGACAATATTTTGTACTGATTTCCCAATTGACGACGAGCGTGGGGCTATTTTTTCGAAAATTACCTGCTACAAGCACGATGTCCTCCAGTTGTTGACAAAGTACGGGTAGAAAACCCATTTTTAGCAAAAGCGAAAGTAAATTATCAAATAACAGCATGAAGCAGAGAGACTATAGCCATTTTTCGTTGCCATGCAGTCAAATGTAGGTTACCAAATTTGTATACGCTACTTTGGGAAAAGTTTGAAACATCGATATTTCGCGTTATAATTCGAAATTTAAAAATGCAGACGAGGAAAATGGAGAAACAAAGCATGCTTTATTTGAATCTGTCGGTGTTGAGTGGTAAAAACAATTATAGAATGCTACCGAAGCCCTAGAAGGCGGTGTTATTTTTTCACTCCTTTTCTTTTGGGTACATTTCAGCGTTTTTCACATTCTGATTGGTCGAGAGCGAAAATGTAAACAACGCTCTGATGCACTGATTTGTTTAAAACGAAATCTGCACTTGTTTAAAACAATCATCTTCAAAAGTTTGCATGAATATGGTTTGCATTCACTCATTACCCCCGTAGAGCAATTGTGTTAGTGGGACTCAATAGCCAAGTTCGGTCAAACCGCTGGGGTATTTTTTGATATCCTGTAGTTTTAGTGTTAGCTGTTAGACATGTACAGTACCGAAGCTTTGGAAGTACTTTATGGAGAGGTTCATCTGGCTATTTATGTTTATTTCATTTGGTCTTGAAGGGAACTGGTCTCTTTTTAGCTTGTTCTTTTAATCAACTTGAGTTATTTTTTCTGATACTCTATACATTACGTACTCGTGTTTTTGGTATTCCGCTTTCAAAAATTCTGGACCAATAGTTACATTGCTGCTGTTTTATTACTAACAGTGTCTTACCCTTATAAGAGTGTATACTGTGCAGGGCATTGACAATTATAATGTATTGTTTCTGTATTTTTAGGTAATTTTAATGAAATGTTGGACAAGTTTGAATGTATGAAGATTGAGGGCAACAGTGACGTTTATCACTTGAAGGAAATGGCGACAATATTTGCCAAGAAAGTTTTCCCAGGTAAAAACTAGTCTCTTTAAGGTGATAAATTGGTGCAAACTTTTGTGATCTCAGGCGTGATTAAAGATTTTCGTTATACTAGAGTAAACTCTCACGATTCCGTGTACATTTATTCAAATTTATCGTTTTAGCTCGAAAAGGATTAAATGTGATCCCGGAGAACTTCGCCGAAAAATGTAAGATGGAGGAGAAGCATCACATCAAGCGATTAGAAGAGAATTTGAAAAAAAATTATTCAAACTTAGATGGCTTTGTAATGATGGATGAATCTTGGTTTGCAAATGTCGGTATTCGTCAAGCTCCAGCTGAAGTAGTATGTGATATGCTCGTGATGAGCAAGACTATCATTGCTCAAATGATAACAGTGGCTAGGGAAGATACCGACGAGGTTCGTAAGTACAACCATGAACTTACAAAAAGATTAAAAAATCTTCTGGTGAGCAAGGGCGGTTGTCTGGAATGTTTTGGCATAAGCCCGCATGTAGTTGTACTGGAATATCTCTACGTTGAAAAGAAATTGTTTTTCCTTCCAACCCTGAATTATCCTGTAGCATATAAAATGACCGAAAAGATCTTCAACAAACTGTGCGAGTCCCTTGTCATCGTTCTTGCTGCATTTGAAGGCTCTTCATTTTATCCAACTGTTGGTGCCAAGTTTTTACATGTTCTAACTCCGAAACAGTACTGTATCAGCAAAATGGACGATCCGTTTGTCATTGTTTGTGGACCTCCGGGTAGTGGTAAAACTGTCGTTGCTGTTCAAAGAATGATTCGTTTGCGAGAGAGAAACATATCTGAAGATGAGATTTTGTACATTTGCGAAAACAAAGCATTGCTTTCTTACATCAGGTATGTTTTTGTTCTATAAACACAATTCAACAACTTTAGGAGAAGTACGTGGAAGTGCTCACATTTATAAATTTTTTACCATTTATTTTATTTGCTACAAATCGATCATAAAAGCGACTTTAGAGATTTCAAGCTGTTTTTTTTTGGGAAGGGAGTTTCTTCATACACTTGAAGGGGGCTCCGGTGGCGAAGTTGTCAGTGCAAGCACCTGTCAGCTTTCGGTTCGAATCTCGTGCTTGATGTTGTTTATGTGCAAGAGTAAGTCATGTCGATTAACAATCTGCCGTAATTGGTGGGTTTTCTCGGGTTACCTCCTAGTACTACCGGGAAGTTGACTGGGTGGGGTGAGGTTGCACACTGCACAGCCAGAAACTGCGCCGACCCATTGCAAGTTGCAGATTTTACCTGCTCACTGAATCGTTAAAAAATTGCAACAAGCTTGTTGACCTCGTCAAATTCGAACAGTTCCGTGAGTATCATGATTGTTGCAACTTATGCAAAATATGACAACCTTGTGAGTTATCCCCGAAAAATAGTACGCAAAAAAGTTTTTTTCATTCTCTTTGAACAACGAGTGAACAAATTACATCAAGTCTGCAGGTCCAAACTTGGATCAAGTCTGCCGTTCACAGCTAACTTTGCGTCTGCAGTCCACAACTTGTATCACGTTTGCAGTTCACAATTTGCATCGATGACTGTAGTTCACATCTTTCTTTGAGTTTGCAATTTACAACTTGCGTCGATGTCTGCAGTTCACAACTTGCTTCAACTTTTCACTTCACAACTTGCATCATGTCTGTAATTCACAATCTGCATTAAGTTTGTAGTTCACAAGTTGCTTCAAGTCTGTTGACCACTTTCTACTGAGTTGACATCCCTAGGCCGGGGCAAGCTATGCGAACACAATCTGATGTAAAACATTGCGTACCAAACTTGAAAAAGCCGAAGTGTTGCGGTTTGTGAATTGTAAGGAACATATAATTTGGTAACACAGTATCACCTATGATAATTTATCGGTCTAAGCATATCGAAACATTGCAACGTAGAAGACTTGGACGATCGTTAGTCTTGTGTTTTAAAAGTTTTTGGAATGAAGGTTCTGCATATATTTCTGAATTTTTTAAACCACGTGCTGGGGCCGGTTGTTCGTACGGTGGATATTAATAAGTCAGAATTTAAAAACACTCTCACACGTCTTCTAAAAATTTCAAATCAAATCTTATGTAGTGAAACAACGAGTAAATACATAATTATTGTATTCAGTTGAAAAACTTTCAATTTAGTTGATCAAGGAGTAGCTAGATAAAGACGATTTCTATTTTGAACTTATCCACCGTTTAAGCTAAACGCGCTTCAAACAACCGGCCCTGGAGCTAAAAATTGAAGCCAGAAGTCCGTGGTCGGCCCTATAGTATTCGCGCGCAACGGAAAACACGGTCAAAAAACCAAATAAACATGCTCGGAAAACGAATCAAACTTTGCCAAAAAAAAAGTTTTACAAAGCTACTAAGCATTTTTCTAGCAGAAAGTAAGAAAAAAAGCACAAAGAAGAAAATATATGCAATGTTTTTTTAATTTTACGAACGAACTGCCCAAAAATAGCTTTTTATTCGATAAAAACGTACAATTAGGAGTGAAGTCTGTATTCCCACGAGAGAATTGCGAAACAATAAACACGCGTGTCTGGGTGTCAAAATTTGGCTTCAATTGATTATTAGAGAGTATCATTAGAGGTAGCGTTCCATGTATTTTAGTTCAATGACCTCCAGACACGTCTGGAGTCAAATCTGGCTTCACCTAATCATTTAGGTGATTATAAATGGAGGTAGCCTTCCATCTGTTTTTTTGTTCAATGACTCTAACAGAATTCAGGTCTCATTTGAAACAATGTGAACTGATAGGATGTCGATGTCGAAGTTGCTGTAATTTGATTGCGATTTTTTCTGTACAATGCTTCTTGTTTTATTTCATCATTTGTGATATACTTCCATGCATAATGTATTTTAATCAACTTAATATGCCGTGCACCATATACATGAACCACAAACTCAGATGGTTTGGTTACCCACATCTTGTGCTCACGACATTAAATGAATTATTGTATTTCGCTGGCTTGATAAAAACAGCTTGCAGCAAGCCTGCTACAAGCTAGTCTGCTACAGACTTGCTGCAACTTGTGCATTTGTAGCTGTTATAATGTAGTTTGATTAGGACTTTTCTCTGTTGGACCATTTTCAACTCAGGTCGATTTCTTATGATACAAAGCTATGAAATACAGTTGCATATTGTCTGCTTGCATGCCACTCTTGTTTCCAACTTATAGCACAAATATATATACTTGCTGGGTGACTGCTCTTCTTAAAGTCATATCCTTTCTGATGAAGTGCAACATAGTAAAAAAGTGTTCGGTTGTATACTTTTCTGACCCTGATTGAACGATTTCAACTATTGCATTATACCGTTTTCGAATAAATTGTATTAATGAACTTAATTTGAAACTTGACTTATTACTTAAAAATGGGAAGCATGATGTATCAATACAATCTTTAACTCTCCCCCTCTCTCTTCCGCCGGGGCTTTATGCGTTTATAAACGTTTACATCTATGGTACATGTTAGCAAGAGGTAGAAATGTGCTATGCATGGTGCTATGCATGTGTGCTATGCATGGTGCGCCGTAAAGGCGACCGCTGCTGAAATTAAAAACGTGTGCGGAAGTGGAGAGAGGGGAAAGTTGAAGCTTCAGTGGAAGCAAGGTAGAAGGCATCTATCCACAGTAATCAAATGCATGCTGTTTACTAGATTTGGACACATGCATTTCGCTTGTTTAATTTTACTAAGGAAAAATCATTTGTTAATGCAGGAGTAGGAGAAAGAGATCATCTAGTTTGTGCCTTGCGTACACCAGGCGTTCTTTTCTGAAGAAGATTGAAGGAGATGGCTATGGTTGCTTTGACAAAATCAAGCACATTTTGGTTGACGAGGCGCAAAGTTTTCGTAACGAAGATGATGTTCAGAATTGGTTCACAAGTCTTGTGAAAATTTTGAAATGGCCAAGCGAGTCAGAACTGTATTATGAGAACACATCCTTGTACATTTTTTGTGACCCACTCCAGAAGATCAGAGTTGAAAAGTGTGGATTGTTGTTCTTGGATTCAAGGAGTACAAAGATGTTACCAGATGTAATTCCAAAGTTGTGCCATCTTACTACTGTTATTCGTAATAGCCAGCAAATTTTTCAGCACTGGAATAACATCGCAGTCAAGTTGAACGTTTTTCCGCGCAAAAAGTTGCGTATTGCTCATGACTACGAGGGACGTGAGATTACTACAATCAAACTGTCTTCGAATAGTTGCGAGGAAGACGTTTTCAAGAAAGTTGAGAGAACTGTTAGCAGTATTCTTGACAAGCAATCATATAAGGCCAGCGATGTTGCTGTTCTTTGCCATACGCAATCTGTTGCAGAGAGTTTAACGAAATACCTCGGCAAAAGTCATCTTGGTGTGAAGATTACTGATGCAGAAGTATTTCCCCGAAAAGGTCTCGTCGTAGACAGTTTTAGACGCTTTAGTGGACTAGAAGCGCCTGTGGTAGTGGCCGTTACTCCTGCGGCATACGAAGGATACGAAAATGTAAATGAACTCAAGGTGTTCTTGTACTCAAGAGCTATGGTGGAATTGTACATCATCGGCGAATTAACAAAAATTAGATTTTAAATAATGTGAAATTAGATAGGATAGAACGTAATAGGTTACGGTTTAATCATAAACAGTTTATGGATTTGAAAAAGTCTTAGAGGATTATAAAACTTTTAAATTTTAAAAAATAAAAGAACAACTTGAGGAATGCTGTTACAGGTTATTGGCAACGAAAGTTTTCATTGCCAATTTTAGAAGTGTTGCACATATCTAACAATAGGTGTGGAAGTTATTCGTGGGCAAATTGTGTTGTTCATCAGTTACGTGCAACACTGTCAGTAAACTTGAAGCAAATCAACATTACGTCCTCCACTTTGGCCAAAAATTATTTTAAAAAAGCATTACACCGTGAAGTGCATGTTTACAATGCACATACATAAATTTACGGCAATACTTATTGCAAATGCCTTGTATGGGGTGCAATTTCAACTGCAGTTGACACACATTTATCGCTAACTGAAGGCATATCTCTTTCGAAGCAAAACTTTTCGCAGGGTATGAGCAGGCTATGAGCAGTTGTTGAAAGCAACCAGGCCATGAGCAGTCGTTCAAAGCGTTCTAGCTTTAAACAACTGGTCCTGCTCACCGGGGCGGTTATAAGTGTACCGTGGGCCCCTGGCAGTTTTTCTGATTGGGCCTCCTAAGACCGGGTTCCTGTCTCTTTCCTCCCCATTCCCTGCCCCACCAAACCGTCTCAATTTTCAATTTTTTCGAAGCAGCTATTGAAACAAAACTAGAAACGTGAAAAATATAGCATCAGTATTTTCTCATAATCTTATTCAGCAAAAACCATGTGCATAAGTGTATTGTAATTGTTTGTTTAAACTTGATTTAGTTAGTCATTAAATTAAATGGCTTAACTATCTTGCGGCGCACAGCTTTTTTGCGAGCTTTATTTGCAGCGAAAGCGTCGATAAGCTTATCAAAATCAATTGCATTTAGAACTTCTCGTTCAATGCTCATGAGCAAGTTTGCTCACTCGTCCCTGGCACATCGTGCTCTGCAACTCGTTCTTTGTGCGTTCACACTTAGAGAGAGCCCGCTTGCCGCTGCAATTTGAAGCCATCATACAAAGGTAGATGCGCAGTGTGATGTTGACTTTTGGAAACGTTTGTATCCATTCATTGTCATTCAGCAATAAAACATGCAAAGTTCAATGCTTTCATCTTTTCTGGTAGAGAAAGTAGTGTCTATTCACAGAAACAGCCTTGTATATACTAACAAACTAGATCAATTCAGAATCCAAACAATCCTCAAGATCAGAAGGACACAAACAGTCATACACACACAGACAGATATCTAAACTACAATTCATTTCACCATCCTAGCATAAAGAGATCGGTATGCACGACATTAATTAACCGTGCAAGAACAATTTGTGATTCCAACAGCTAGGATTCAGAGTTAGAGCATTTACGAAATGTTCTGATAATGAATAGTTACCCTTGGCAATTCATCGATCATACTATGAATAACCAAAAACAGCAGAAACGAAATATTGAATATCAATCTTCTGTTTGTTTGCCTTTTATGGGTCCAGCT
>JAOBYK010539338.1:0-12346 GCA_025434845.1 Phenganax subtilis
CACGACGGGACAACTCGCTTCCCATGTAATCGAATTGTTAAAATAGTTGTTAAAACATATAGGAAGCGAGTCACTCGTAAAGGAGCTGTATCTCTATGATAAAATTAATAACTTGCGCATTGATGTAGAGATCAGATTCGCTTTTCCGTAGACGCACACTTCCATCATGTGAAGAGCTATCAGATACCATTTCCATGCAGTTTTGGTTGATATTCTAGCGCGCTTTTTGATTTTTTTATGTTTTGGACCATTTTTTCTCTGCAAGGTAGTTTGGTCTTTTCAGTGTCTTGCACCATTAATCATGTGAGGTCGTGTGACTCATGTTGCGGTTTCGAGGGGTCCCACACGCAGTAATACCTCGTAATAACTTGTAATACAGTGACAATGCATTATGCAAGTTGTTGATATACTTTCAAAAGTATTCGTCCAGCCCTTTACTATTCTGATTAGTTTTCGTGAATGGGTTGGCCTACATTTAATATTCTTACTATTAACACAAATAATTCGAAACTGTGTTTCTGGGAATAATCACGATGTTTAACTGCCGACAAAACGTGATTAAATGATTCAGTCATTCAGTGCTTCAATAATTTCCTCGAAACGACTTACCGAATCACGATCTCACCGTGGCTTGTTTTCCCATAATATTTGCTCCACGAGAGAACACAGATGTTAATACACATAGCAGCTTCAAACACGCAGTAGTTTTATATCTTTGAACAACAATTATGAACATTATCATCAGCCAGTTTTTAAAGCCCTGAAAGAAACGGGTTAATATTTAAAATCGATTCTCGTTCAGTCAAACGAAACTCCACTACACAGCTTCCACAGTGCTTGTTTTGCGATCTGGGCGTTTTGAAATATAAAACCTTACCAGTTCACTTCCCATTCCACGTGCTGACAAGTCGTACTCTGACACAGTCATAATCTGCTTGAGTTAGGCCGAAGAATATCTCACAAAACTTCACCAGACAATACCGGCTTTCATTTTAATTGCGGAGCATTTGAATTTAGTCGCCATTCTTCATCATATAAATCAACTGAAAATGCAGTCAACATGGGTAAGCGTTGTGTTTGTTATGTTTGTATGTAATAATGGCCATCAGGGTCATGGTGAATTTCATTCCGGCGGTGTTTCACACGATCATGAACATGAGACAGATGAGCACAAGGAATATGAGAAAAATGTTTTACTTGGTGAGGAAGAAGGAGCTGGTTATGATGGGTTATCAAGAGAGAAAAAAGTAGAGCGATTATTGTGAGTAATATTATTCATGCAAGCATTGCAAGTGTCGGTGTATACAGGAAGTGATGTGCACTTATCATGCACGACAGAAAGACAAGCATAGCGTTAAGCCTGTTTTCCACTAGCGTATTTTTTTCGTGCGAAGAGACTTATTTTCTTTGTCTCAATCAAGAGCTTTCAGCTGAAACTAGTCAGTTTTTAATCAATTCCTTTCAATGGACCTTTAACCTTATAGACAAAATTTCAAAAAATTTTGAACTAGGAAAATCTTTTACCACAGCTTGAAAGAGCATCATGAGTTTAGTAAAACTGCCAAATTTGGTTGCGAAATGTTGTACAATAAGAAAAATATAGCCGTGCAAAGTTGGCAAATTTTGTATATTTTTCTATTACGCGCGGGAAATTAATACCCCGTTCGAGAATTTGGGTATCCATTTCCCGAGCGTAATAGAAAAATATACAAAATTTGCCAACTTTGCACGGCTATATTTTCCATATTTTACAACATTTCGCAACCAAACTTGGCAGTTTTACTAAACTCAGGATGCTCTTTCAGGCTGTGGTGAAAGATTTTTCTAGTTCAAAATTTTTTGAAATTTTGTCTATAAGGTTAAAGGTCCAACGCTTTAGTATTGAGCAATGTTGGGTGTTCTGGGATCTCGATCGGTCAAGTTAACTGCCTGATTCTCACAGCAACAGCGATAGCGGCATCGGTGGCTGATCATTTCTACTTCAGAAAGAATTTTTTCCCTCAACAATCAACAACAAAAGTCGCGAGAGCATTGCCAACCTTGGTAACAGTGCTTCCACTTTGAAAAACGAAAAATCTTTGTTTTCTCCTTATTTGATTTTGACCGAAAGGCGAAAGTTCCTTCAAGACATTTCCTTTAGATAATTTTATAGTAGACTTTAACAAAAATAGGTTACCGTATTTACTCGATTGAGCACTCTTTAAATTTTCATTGTTTCAGATGCGGCGCTTATTCGGGGGCAGCGCTCAAACGAGTAAATACGGTATATAATCTTGGAAAAAGCTTTTTCCGGATTTTCTTACAGAATAATCATCTGGGTGCTCAATCTCACCATTGCTCTTGAGTCTTAACACAATTATATAACTTCATTTGCATACAGATAAGTGAAACAACTAAAAAATACAATCAGAATGGCATCTCTTCAGTGACGCCTTTGATAGAATTCAGTTATCAGGCCCATGGCTAGAGGAGGTAGGCCTATCATGGCTTTCGACCTCATTTACATCACTATCAGACTCGCTTTCGGAATACAACACAACGTTGCTATCCATCAGACCTTCCAACCCTCACGCATTTTGCGTGAGACGCACGCTCTTCAAATATTCTTACGCTCACACTCATAGACATTATCTTCTCACCCAGAAGCGAAAAAATAGGAAGCTCTTTAACTTTTCGTTTCAACGCTTCACTTAGTTTTGTTTTAACGCTTAAAGAGCATTTTCCACTACGGCCGCTTTGGCCGCACGGGCAGAGCGCACAGTTTTGAACATATTCTGGTGGTGATTGTCCGCTTTTGATCTCGGGTACACGCAGAGAAAATTGAATTCATTTTAACTTTCCTGGCGCACACGCGAGACCAAGCACCTACAGACAACAACAGAGCATCTTCAAAACTGTGCGCACTGCACGCGCTGCCAATATGGCCCCAGTGGAAAATATCCTTCGTACACCAACATGTTGGTCAAACTTGGAAGTTCCGCTATACTTCATTTTATATCATGCATAACATCAGTTGCTACTTCATTTTGCAACGAACACAACTTTGACTGCTTTGACTTTGGAAAAGGAGCTCCTTGGTTCGATTCTGCCGAACGACATTTCCGCTTTTCAATAACATAAACTACTTTTTTTCCTGTCCATTGAAACTATCTACAACCTTCAAACGGAACAAAATAATGATTTCAGATGATATATGGTTTGAAAAAATTTTTTCCAACGCTTAAAACCGAATTTTAAAATTTTTTTAATCACGAGTCTTGGAAGAAGGTGAAGTGAATCTGCAAGTAATTGCACGGCCCAGGATCTGTTGCTTGGTCTCCCTCAGAGCTTCCCTGACGACGGTAAAGCGGGACTCATTCCACCGAAGATAGCGTTCGTTGTGCCGAAATCATGACACGACGTAACATGCAGCGATCCAGCAGTTCTAAGTAATACTGGATGCATGGACCGAGGTGGGTTTTTTGCTTTTCTTCCATAAACACTTGTACATATTGTCGTTACTTCTTACCAAACTTTCTGCCTCAGGGCAATACTTCATGTAAGCCCACTATAATGCACCTTAGTTTAAAACATGCTTTCGTGGTTTGGGTAAGACATAAGTGTTTCTTCAGTCTTTATTGTTTCCCAAAATTACTTCTATTGCCCTCAACCTTATCGAGCTTCTCCCTGGCTGACTCATACTTCATGTAAGCCTGAAATATATGCCTACCACTGTAATCAATTCTGAAGAAGAGACAGGTGCTGCTATAGACTTTATTGCTTCCCAAAACTACTTCTGTTGTTCCTCATCCTTATCAATTTCGAACTAATGCTCACTTCTTCATGTGAGCACAATATACACGATAAGAGAGAGGAGCTGTTCTACTCGTTATTGCATTCTACAGTAAAACTACTTCTATTACTTCACAACCTTCCCAAGCCTCCTGCTAACTAATCAATACTTCATGTGAGCTAAATATAGCACTATATCTTAAACAGTAACTGGACAAGAGATTAGTGCTGCTCTAGTCTTTATGGCTTCCAAGAGCTATAGCTATGCCACCTCCTCTTGATTGTACTTTCTGCCAACTGTTGCATACAAGACCTTGCAACTCCATGCATTTGTGTGAGACACACATTTTCTCACGCAAAAGTGAAAATATAATAAGCAACTTAGCTTTTTTTTATCACACTTCTCTTTGCAAGCAAATATAAAATAAATAGAATCTTTCATTTCACACAATGTATGTGTACATGTAGTTAGCTAGATTTCCCTTGAATCTCACTCATTTCTAAGTCACAAAGTTGGAAGGTCTGCTATCCATGTTTTACCTTTAAAAAAGTAAATTAGCTCAGTCCAGCCGATAAGTTTTGCCTGCAATACTCTGACATCCTTGTTTTATTTTTACCCAAAGAATTACTTTGTCTTCATTTGTTAGACCAATAAAATTTTATGTGTTTATCAGGAAGGCATATGCAATTATTTTTATAATTTGATCTAACATCAAGTATATCGTTTGTGGTTTCACTTTCACTTTTATATTTTGGGCCGAGCCAGGGCCGGATAAACATAAGGGCAAAACTGGGCTGCTGCCCAGGGGCCTCCACATTTTTCAAGGTGGATTTAAAAACCGTCACTGAAAGGAAGAAAGAAGAAATATCTAGGTTGCTTCAAGGGTACGAGCCTTACGTACAGTTATACATTGTAAGGCTGGAAAGCGATCTCGTGGCTATATAAGGTGGTATCATCGAACAAGCTTCCTGAGGTAGCAAGGAATTATGATTGATCTGTCCTTCAACTTTTCAACTTTATCTAGATCTTACTCTGAGTTTCCATGTTAAAACTTTGCTGTACATTTTAGATCTATGCTTTTATCATGACGTTCAAGGAAAAAATAAACTTCCCCTATTCCTAAGACTGACGAAAGAGGGGGCCTCCACAACTAAGGGGTGCCCAGGGCCTCCACATGTCTTAATTCGGCCCTGGGCCGAGCATGCATTTTGTAATCATACGCGCATATCATACGTGACAAAGTAAGTTCTACAACTTCTACTTTTGGTTAATTCGGTGATCAAATTGTGGCTTATTTTATGGTGAGGTTCCAAAATATTTTAAATATTCCCAATTTTGGCCGTATATTTGGCAATTTCCCTCAAATTTCCATTGTTTTTCCAGAATTTCCTTTATATTTCCTTCAAAAGAATTTCCTTCAAATGTCCTTCAGTTTGCAAATATTTCCTTTTAAAGGAACTTTCCTTCATTGTGGAAGTGCTGGTATGTATAAAGCCTGTTTTCCACTAGGCAGAATTTTCTGTGCGGAAAATAAATGTAGCAACGTGATTGGTTCACTTCGCGGCGAAATTTATTGCTAGCCAATCAGTATGGTAGATTTATTTTCCGCACGGAAAATTCCGCCAAGTGGAAAACAAGTTTATCGATCGGAACAGGCAGGCCAAAAACTTAAGAGGCAAAGAAAATTTTGTTCCTAGTCTTTTCGATGCTGCATGCGGATAATTTTCCTGAGTGGAAACCAGTCCTTCTGAGCTGGTCAAGCTCTCTATATAAATCGATATTTTCCAGAAAAATTGCGAAAAAGGTTGATATCAATGAAGATGATTCACTATCGGAAGAAGAATTAAAGAAATGGATTGAAGAAAACCACATGAAATATCTTTTGAAGAACGCGATAGAATATATTGCTGAGGTTGACTTAGATAAAGATGACAAGATGTCTTTCAAAGAGTATGAAGATTCACATTTTGTTCTAGGTATAAGAAAATGTTCTTGAAGCCCCTTTTACACGACCAAATCTTTTCTTTGACAAATTTCATTTGTGAAATATTTTTTGACCTTGTAAATTAGGAATTTTCAACAAATTTAATTTGAAAAATGCATTTGTTCAAACCTGGGTTGTCAAATTAAATTTGCTAAAAATTCCTAATTTACACAGTCGAAAAGTATTTCACAAATGAAATTTGTCAAAGAAAATTTGGTCGTGTAAAAGGGGCTTTAGGCTCCCACGCCAAATGATTGCGAATACCAACCCAATATTTTAGACTGCGTGTGCAAATTTACATAAGAAGAAAACGAAGATTTGCTCCCAAACCATGCATGTACGTATATTCAATCCATACATCAGTCAAGACATTATACATTGATGCATACTTGCACTGATTTAATTTAAGCTGGCCACCGGGGGCTGATTGTTCGAAGCGCGTTTAGCTTTAAACGGTAGACAAGTTCAAACTAGAAATCATATTTATCTACACCTTGAACGACAAATTTGAAAGTTTTTTGACTGAATATTATTATGTATTTACCTGTAGTTTTTGGACCAAGAACTGGTCCTCAATCGCTGCTAATCTTCTTGTTCTTGGTTTTGTTCTTGTTCTTGTTAGGGGACGACGCTCTTCGAAAAAAGCCTTCGACTTTCTCATTTCTAGTTCAATCGTCGTGAAATTTGACACAATGATGTAAAATGATGTTACTCATCGGTTGACGGAGTTCGGTTTTGGATATTCGATTTAGGAAAAAAACTACAGCCAATTTTTTGCTGTAATTGTACAATAATTATTATGCATCATTAATATCCGCAGACAAATGCTAGCCGTATGGTATAAGCTGTTCCAACGCGGATACGAAAAACAAAAGGCATTATACATTTCGTACGTCATAAGCCGTTAATGAGAGTTTCTAAGCAAAGACGTGAATTTCAATGATTTGGACGACATGCAAGCTTGTCCAATCAGCCCAGTTCCTGGTCCCATTAGTACGCTAGTACTTGTTTAAATAAGGTTTGATTGGAAAGTTTTAGAAAATGTATTGGAGTGTTTTTCAATTATCGCCTATCGACCGTTTATATATAAGCTAAACGGCGTACGAACAACCGGCCCCAGAAGTTACTAAAAGAATCGAGAGCTCCTTTTTAATCATACACATAAGTTGAATCAAATATGCATTTTTCTATAATTTTCTTAAAACAATTTCAGGCACTCCAGGCATGCCAAGAAATTTTCGAAATACGACAAGGTACAGACATGGTAAAAGAAGATTTGAGTTTGCAGATTTGAATAAAGATGGTTATCTCACCGCACACGAGTTGTTGTATTTTCTTAATCCTGAAGAAGGAAAACATATGAGAAAAGCTATTGTACTGGTTGGTAAATCTATATTTTTAAATAGTGTGAGAAAATTGACGAAACAATCGCAAATCACTTTTTTTACTCGGGAAATAACACATATTTCTCATAGCACTATTGTCAGTTCGTAAGTAATGGCTTTGTTTGCACTTTGAAATCAAAGAGCTTTCTAAAAACATTGTGAGCTTTCTAAACTATGTTATTTTTATTGAAATTTGTTGTGGTAGGAGACAATTGATAATATGGATCTAGATGGCGATGGAGCTCTTAACATCAAAGATTACATAGGTGAAGTGCGCGTTATTGTTACATTTGATGAACTCATTAAAATAATCATTATTGAAGAAGTAAATCGGAAAGCAAAATTCAATGCATCTCTATAACACAAAGATCGAAGAAAACTTTCAGGTAATCCCCACAGAAGTGATATCTAGATATAATTTCTGTGACGATTACCGTATTACTCGATTGAGCACCGCGGGGAGGCGTGCTCAATCGAGGGTGGCGCTCTTTAACAATATTTGGTTTTTGCGTCTATCGTTTGTTATTTTCCGTACTGAGAGAAACGAACGCAACAAAACAGCTGGACGTTGCGAGCAAGAGGACGCTTGTTGGTAACGTTCTGATAGAATTGTTGTGCATGATGACGATATTTCTTAAAGCAAACATAGAGAACAAACTCTGCGCATTTTGTGGATTACTAGTGCGGTGCTCATTCGGGGCGACGCTCTTTTAATATTTTTGCTCTCAAATGCGGTGCTTATTCGGGGGCGGCGCTCAATCGAGTAAACGAAGTAGCTGAAAGTTTTCTTATATCCTACTGTGATTACTGCTAGGTTATATACCTGCGTTGCAGAGAGTCTAATTATGATGTAATACATTGCATTTCATTACTGGCTGGCCAGAAAATTCGTGATTAAATTTTAAAGTAATAGGTTTGCTTAGCTTTCTGCTCAATGATTATTAATATCTGTTGTCACCATACTTCCCGTGTGGATGGTCAGGTGCAGACGTGGGTCGGGAAAGGCAGCAGGATTTAGGTTACTTGGATTCAGGTGCGATCAAACACAAGTATACGGCCGCATCTGCACCTTACCGCGCAGAATCAATTGATCAGTGGAATCAATTGCAAAGGGGAGAAAAAAGACAAAAATAATTTATTTCTCCCTTTATATCACCAGTCTTACGTGAAACTTCACTGGTTGGTTATCAGATAGCTGATGACAAATACTCCAGCTTGGCACTCCCCATATCCTCTAGTTGAGGGTTTGGCTCATACTCAGGCTGCGCGCAGTGTCGCGGTTTCCAAGCTGTTAACCTTGGTTACTAATTTTGTGGGAAAATATTATTTTAGGCGAGGGGATACTTGATATGAAGACGGGGGAAGATTTTGTTGCAAAAGTAGCAGAATTTAAAGGTTATGATAAAAATGTGGATGGCTTATTGGTTGAGGTACATATTGTTGTCATTAAAATGTGTGTGGAAATTAATGGAAACTCTTCACACTTTTTGTTGACTTTTCCTATAAAAAAAAACAAGACTAGCTATATATCGTCGTGCATAATATGAACCATTCAAATTTAGTGTAATAAATTTTTAAAAGTTATTCATTACGGAAGAGAATTACTTTATTTCTTCCGTGCACCGTTCGGTTAACGTTTTTCATTGTTTCGTGCATTATTGTAGAACTTATACCGTGTGAGGTGTAGATTTGTTGTGGTAATATTCTAAATATCTTGCGATTACATGCGTATGTGTATTGTGAAAACATCGCACCCGGCCGAGAATAACTATGTGATTGTATAGTACCCCTGAATATAGGTGATGAAAACATCACTTGTTTATTTCCTACTGATTTTGAATTACTCTGCGATTTAGGATGAAGTAAGGGACTGGATGTTTCCACCAGATTATTCAACATCTCGACACGAGTTAGAACACATTATGAGCCATGGAGACAAGGATAAAGTGAGTGATAGTACGGACCCGATCAGATCGGTCAAGCTGCGAAATGGAACGCGAAGGTTTGCGGATGACGCGAGTCTGATTAGAAAATTCACATCAATTTAGGAAGTCATTTTTCGCCAAAGTTTCCCAACTTGAATTGAAGAATAAAACGAGACTCAGTGAGACTATATTTCTGGTCTGGCTTTTTGAACGAGAAGCTCCCCAAATCTCAATATGGCAATCACTGGAGATAACTCTTGAACACATTTCCGTCATTCTTTAGGATGGAAAAATGTCTTACGATGAATTTTCATCAATTCCAGAGCATCTTGAACAAAGCAGAGCAACAGGTTATGGAGATATGTTTCATGAAACAAGAGAAGAACTGTAATACAACTTTTGTTACTTTCGTTCATTATTATTCTAGGACTATATATTTATATTTTCTCCATTCTTCCTAATACATTTTGTTTTGAAAATGCACAAATACTTGTAATCATATTCTGTCTAGTCTACCATGGGGTCTTATTATATGTAACAACATGCTCACGCCACTCTTGCCAGAACTGAACCAGCTGCAGGATTGCAGGACACTTTCTATTTACAGTACGGCAGATTTTAAAATCTCAATAGTAGATTTAGAAAATACAACATTTAAAAGATGTTTTAACTTAAGTCTCGCGTTACAAAAGAAAACACTCCTGGGATTTTGCCCACAGAACAGATTTATTTATTCAGGGAGCTTGTCGATCACTTTTATTGACATTGAACTCAAGGTCTATATAACCATAAGCAATTGCTTTTTCAGATCACACTATTGCGCGCAATTTGTTGTAAATGGTAAATAATTTGAACTGCTTGAATTTTCAAAAATTTGAGCCAGGATATTTTCCTCAATATTTGCCATCACCTCAGCACTCACTCTTGCACTCTCATCATAGTGATGGTGGGAGTTATCTCGAAAGTCTACTGGGTCGACTTTTCTACATTATTACCTTCAAATAACGCGTTTGGCATGGTGAATGGCGACAATAACTTGAGTCGTTCTGACCAAAACAGTTTGAACTGAGATAACCTATACGACACTATGCGTTTCGGTAGACAACTCATCAGGTGTCAACGTCTGCTGAATGTGGGGATGTTTGAAACCTGTACTTATACTAGAAGTTACTATCGCAAGTGAGGTGCTGCCGTCGAGCAGTATTTGCCAGGAGTAAGTAACCAGCAAACGGGTGACCACATTCCATGCAATAAATGCCATAAAAAATTGAGACCATTTCAGACACGTCAGTCAATGGTCAAAAGTAAATAGCTTTTCTTAGTTAACAGAATTGCTTATACAAAATAAAGGTTGTTTCCAACACACAGTATGCAATTTGAATCCCATGCATTTACATTTGAGATATAATTAGATACTATTGCAGTCCAAGACATTGCTAACCATTCTTTACCAGCATTTTATCGAAACTTTTCTGTACTTCCCCGACTAAAATCTCCACATTTTGAAGTCCAGAACAGCTAATAATTGGTTAAAATCATCATGCAGTCACCATAAAGATACTTAAACTGTAGCACACATGATCTGCAAAGCCGTAAAATTTAAGTTTTTTCCACAAAAAATTGTCCAAACACAATAATCTCAAACGAAGCAGATTTTTGAGCCTTTTGTAGCTGCTGGTCCGTAAAGTTTCGCATGAGCGGCAGGATGTATATTGCGTCAGCACCGTGCGGATCAGTGAACTGGTGCGGATACTTTGCGCCAGTAAAAACCAGTAAAAACATAATGGAGCACTCAGTCCAGGTTACTTATAGGTCGGTGGTACAAACGTTGCAAATCGAGTTGTCGTTTGCCCCTACATAGTTCGGGCGGAAGGACTGGTACGGGAAAAACATATCATCAAGAATGGGAAGCTGCCTACGGCAGCAACTAACTGTTAGTGTGATGATGTCATCCCTCCAGGATCGCTGAATCATCATAATAGAGGCTAATTCAAAAACAAATTGTTTCTGACGACAGTTACAAAGAACCGGATCCTCTGTCTTAATTTAGTGGGAAAGTTGAGCGATCTTTTGTATGATACGGAATTTGGCGTCTGTATATGTATCAGCACAAGGTTTGTTTAGCATGGGTGCACTGGGTGGGGGGGCACAGTCCCCCCCAAAGCTTACACGGTCGGGCATTTGAGCTGAACTCCACCTATCGTTCGGGCAATTAATAAAAAGCAAAAAGATGCAAACTGAACTGAATTAAATTGAATATGAAAGAAATTAACTGAACTCTTTAAAATACCTCGCCCTACATGGAGTACTTCCATATATGAACGGAGATACTCACAAGCTCATTACTGAGGTTGTGGGTTCGATTCCCAACGCGGACTTAACTACTCTGCCGAAAGTCGTAGGTTTTTTCCGGGTACTCCGGTTTCCTCCTACAGGCAAAGTTGACAAGGTGGGCTAGGACAAACAGATCAGGAAAATAATGTCACAATTGCTGTAAAGATCAATAGTTAAAGGTTAAAGTAAGCACTTATAGTATAAATACATGATAATTACACTAAATTGTAAATTGGTTGTGAAAAGCCCATGCAGGGATAACTAATGGAATATCACATCATCATATCATTACGTTGTGCTCACTGATGGTTAGGCAATATGCAGCGCAGAGGCCGAATCCTAAAGTATTTCAGGTAATTAACCAAATTTCGCGCCCCCATTCCAAACTTACTCAACTCAAAATTAATTAAGATCATCAAGCAATTTGCAAGTTGCAATGAACGTAGATGGGCCTTTTATGGCAGCTTCAGTTAACTTAAATTAAGACCTCGATTGCTCGACTTGCTATAAGTAGTTGAACAAAAATAATATAGCCCTGAACGTGACCAAAATGAAGTTTATGTAATTGCAAGAGTGCTTGAAAACGGTCATTTCTGGCGAGCTAGCACCCAAAAATTCTTAAAATTTTCTCGCTCAGCGCTAACCATGGTGGCGCCTCGTGAGAGTAGGTCTTCCTAATCCTAGCAAGCTTCCCACGCCCGTGATACTATACAGGGTGTCTCAAAAAAACGTGATCCAACTTTGGCACGCTATTGTGCCAATAACACGTAGTAAAGAAGTGTAACTTTTAATATATAGGAAGATCAGGCTTTTAACTGTCGAATGACGTGTTTTCATAACATATGGTGCGAAAATGAGCAAATCTTTGTATTTGTATTTGTATTTAAAAACTAATAACCTGAATAGCAGCTCGAAGCTGAAATGTACAGGATTATTTACAAGTTCT
>JAOBYK010539449.1:0-12345 GCA_025434845.1 Phenganax subtilis
ATCGCAAGAAGAAGCGTTAAGAATATTGAATTCTAAATAACTACGTGTCTACTTGTTCTTGTGTTTTTAAAAACTATGAAACTTTGAAGGTTTTCAACTTTTACGTGCGTGTACGTGCGTGTTAAAAACGCGTAACAGGAAAGCAGCCTTTAGTATATTTATTATAAATACAGAGTTTGCTTTGTAATGAAATGGATTACTCAACATAACGTAAATATTTGTGAAGAAGTTGTTGCTTTGAAACTTTTTGAAACCAAGAAAATGTTTGCGGAGAGAGCTCAGGTCTGGGAATCTATTGCAAAAATATTGGAGAAAATGGAATAGTCTACATTCAAGTTGGAACAACGGTCTTTCAGAGACAGATTAACAAAACTTATCAAGTAGTTTCGGAAGAAGGAAAATGATGAAAGACGAGCTAGTGGAATTTCGCCTGAGCTAAGCGAGTTGGACATATTGCTGTAAGAAATAAGTACGAAAGAGGAAGCTTCTGAAACTCTAGCAGCAGAGATGGGAGAAAGCGAAAGGAGGCCGTTAAAGGAAGATCAGATAGCAGGAGAAATAACAAAAAGAAAGGCCATGGAAACGTTAGAGACCCAGAAAAGGAATGCAAAAAATGGTGAAAATTGTTCTAAACCCAAACTGAGAAAAGGTGGAAATATACAGCCATGGACGTTTTGACCAAAAAAGCAGAGACTGATAGAAAACTGAAGAAAGAATGCCACAAGTTAAAGAGAGATCGCCTGGAAATGGAAAAGGAAAAAACAGACAAGTTTATGCAATAAAAAAGTGAAATGTTGTCAGCAATTTTAGATATGCAAAACCAGCAAAATAACCAGATGCAAGCGAACCAACTAGTTTTAATGCAGCAAGAGCAGCAACAAGGGCAAGCACTGATAGCTCTTTTGTCTAAGATTGTCAGTAGAGAGAAGTAGAACCAATATTGAACCGTAGTTGCGAATTTGCAAGTTGAAAATAAATTGTGTAATAAGTTGTGAAAGTTTGGAAAACTATCTGCTACAAATTATTGTAAAAATAGTATACGTAAATATATTATCGAAATTTCAATCACCTTATTCTTATTTAAAGGAAACTTTATAACTCTTATTATATTCTTATGTTATATACACATTTATTATGTTGGAATATTATAGAATTTACCCTTCACAAATACTTTCTTGTGATTAGTTAACTATTCATGGGAATAAAGCACGCTTGAAAGAAAATTATCAAAAATGTCTACGTATATTATAGTAATCAGCAGGTGGGGTAAGTTCAAAGAATTTTGAAGTATTGATTAGTTGCATGCAAGTAAGGGCATTTCTTATTATTGCAGCAAAAATATAAAATTTTTCAATACAACTTAAGCCAATCTTTAGATTTTTTGAAGTCCAATAATCTAAAATAGTTTGCAATGTCTTCAAACAGCCTTTCTACAGATGCCCGGACACTGCTCATTGACTTGTTACATGCTTCCATTTCTGGAGTAAGTATACGATTTCTGTATGGTGCCTAAAGGTGTACACGCTGAGGATAGGCAGGATCACCATACACCCACATAGGGCGTCCATTCATATATGCGTGTTGCTATAAGTCTACGCCTGAATCTACCAGCATAGCAGAATCGTGACGTTTTCCCTCTGTAAATTTAATAGAACCACTATACATTTCTCAACAGTTTTGCGTCTTTTTTACAAAAGTTTTGTATCCTAACAAAAGTCAGCAGTTTAGAATACATACGAACAGGTCCAAACAAGTTTGCAATGAGGCCATTTGATAATGCAAGAGACTGATATTATAAAGCATGTATTCTTTTATGCCCGTTATAAACAATTCGTTGCATTTGGCCGGGACAGCATATTGCCTTCACAGTGCCACCAATGAAGCCAAAGCAGTTGTCGAATGCTGCTCCCGTTCGATGCACTGCATCAGCATATTGTTGAAGACAATGAGGATTCAGTAATTGGTGCTTCCAACGCTTTCATATATGAAGTTGACCAGTTCATTGGAAATCATGCTAAGCTCTGGGACACGTCGGCCAAACAGTGGAATTAAATCACTATAACTGCAAGGGTAGCAAGCCGACGAAGAAGAATGCACAAGCCTTCAATTCCCTCGCAAATGGCTCCTTGTGGGCAAGTAATTTTCTCTGGAAAATCCATAGCACGAGCTAAAACTGGAATTTCGTTTTTTTCAAACCTGAAATTCACCTTACATTCCACTGCGTCTGTGTTTTCCAAAGAAAAGCTATCATAGCATTGAAAAGGCAATTCTAGATTTTTCCCATGGCAAACGAAGTTGTGTAAAACTACAAACTCACAGTCGTCAATATTAGAAGAGTCGTAGTCCACTACAACAGCATCCGTAGCTTTCTTGAAAGAGCGCATTTTGGATTTATACTTCTATCATTCTATCAATTTCGCCATTAAAACAATTAAAGTTTGCGTTGTAGAAATAAACAATAATCTTACAGATATTTAAATTTGGCGCCGCCGCTTGTATTGTGTTGCTCTCCCCAGTCCACACTCTTTACGCACTCTTGCAGTGCGTCGCCCATAAGCCCCCCGTAGAATCTTTAGGAGTACGGAAAACTTTTTGTGGGAAAATCTTACATTTTAAGGCTTTGCAGATCTTGTGTGCTACGGTATATATAATTTTATGCTGACTCTTGATGGACTTCCGTGACGGAAAGGGTTAGGTTTATTACAAGGATGTTGATATAGAATCAAACAGTAGCTACTTTTTGTTTAATAGCGTCTCATATCTTAAGGTGTTTATATTCTTAGCATATTTCATAGCTGAAAAAGCCTATACTTTGATCTTGAGGGGTGCCTGCATGCATATATAAATATATGTCGAAGTGTAATATTATGTTCCATAAAGTATTCTTACTGTGCAAAAGTTCAGGTGGTCCAGTGGTAAATGATGCCAGAGGCCGTTACTTCTTTCTGGTGAGCGTTTAGGCGTGGATAGAGATCCGAGGCCTGAAAAAACTGTTTTGCATAATTAGCGTACACAGAAAAAGTCATGCCAGGCAAGTAGAACGAACTGGATATGTAACTGTGGAAGTGTATCTATGGATCGCTTGGAGCAGTATTTTGAATAGATTCTTTCCGATTCCGCCGAGAATTAGACAAAAGATAACGTTCACAGCACATTAAAACTGTTAGCGGCTTCGTACTTAGTAAAAAATTCTTTGTCTTTTCACGAGGAAAACTTGATTTGCTACTTGTATCGTTTATATGGTAATATTCGTGCATTTTTTTTAGCTTCACACTAACAAAGCGAAATCGACATAAGTATTAAATTCTTATGGCAGATTTTTAAACCACTCGGAGAATCATTTTCGGCAACGTCCCGATCAATATTATTGAATAATTTATCAGTCATTATTGTAACCCAGTTTTAAGTTTAGATTAAAGCTGATCAAAAATTATTAAATAATTCAACAGAAATGCACATGATGCACGCTGAGATCGGAACAAAAAGCAACGCTTGAAATTTGTGGGTCGGGTGAGGTAGGGTAGGCATTGTGTTACAGTTTTATGTAGTGTATGTGCTTGTTTCACGGAGAAAAAATAATTCTTTTTCACTGATCTGGCGTAAAAAATATTGGTTTGTTTACTTTCATTTCATCCTAAACCACAATTTCCTGATGTTCCTTGATTACGAGAGACCGTCAAAATGAGTGGATTTCATGTGAAGCTATTTCAAGTATAAATCGCCTGTTCAGCTACACATCCCCAAATTTTACGTTACAAATCCTTGTCTTCGGGAATTTAGTCACTGATTGCCGTGGTTTTATTTATGTTTTTTGTTAATATAACTCATAAGCTTCAATTAATGGATCAAGTAAAGAAACTAGTTGTTATGAGCGCATTATGTTCAGCAGAATGCTCAAGTACGGAAATATCCTTTTACTAGAAGTAAAATACTGGAAAAACGGTGCGTTACATTTTATAGCACTGATGAATTTTGCTATGACCGACATCACGTATGAACCTGCCACGACCATATAGAGGCCATTTTTTGCTCGCGTAGTTATTAAGACCGTCACACGGTGCCTTGGCTGCAAACGAAAGAAATTTTGTGCCGACTCGTCAACAAACATTTAACTTATTGCAATCATTACGATTAACTTAGACAATTTTTCCAGACTGTCCGATTACGTGGTCGTCAATGAGAACAGGAATGACATGCATATTTTTTGGTAATTTAAAACAATCGCGAGGAAAAAATCTTTATTCTATCCCTGGCATAATGCAGCCTATTTTCTTATTCTTAAGACGGATTCCCACTCAGCGCAAATTTTCGTGTGATTGACATTTTGCATTAGATTTTTTTCGAAATGTGTCGTTCAAACCACATCCAATGAAATGCATTCCGCTTCACAGCCGGAAATTCAGAAGAAAGTGTCGCAAAAAGTGGATCGCGCAGTAGCTACTTTGTGCTGAGTGGAAGTCCGCATTTATAGCTCAGTTGTTGATTGTGGGCCCGCGCTTTTATCAGCAGCTAAAAATTTTATATTTTGTTATCATCTAGCGGAAAGTGCAATAATATCTAAGTATTGCATCCATTGCATCCAAAAGATGTTTAAAATTGCAGACAGCAAGAGTAGAAATTAGGGAGACAACGCTGAGGAAGCACGGCGAATTCTGTAAAAGAAAAGTAGGATTTTTGAGGAAAAACACTGAAATTGACATTTAATTTGTTGAGAAGGAAGAAATGTCTGCACGTGGTTGCGAAACCGAAAGCAAGAAATCGTCTGCACCGAATACGAACACTTCAAGGACAGAACGTGGAACACAAACTGTAAACAAACCGTACGAATGTCACCTTTGTGAGAAAAGCTTTTCGAAATCTAGTCACCTAAAAGTTCATCAAAGAATTCATACTGGGGAGAAACCTTTTGAATGTGATGTGTGTAGAAAACGATTGTCGACACCCAGCAGTCTTATAGTTCATCGAAGAACTCATAGTGGAGAGAAATGTCTTGAATGCGATGTTTGTGTAAAACGATTTACGACACCCAGCAGTCTTATAGTTCATCAAAGAACTCATACTGGAGAGAAACCTTTTCAATGTGATGTATGTAAGAAAAAATTTTCGCAACTTGGTAGCCTTACCTCACATAAAAGAACACATACTGGAGAGAAACCTTTTGAATGTGACCTATGTAAGATGAAATTTTCTCAACTTAGTACCCTTAACTCACATAAAAAAACACATACTGGAGAGAAACCTTTTGAATGTGATGTTTGTGAAAGTAGATTTGCAAGATTGTATAGTCTAAAAGTTCATCAAAGAACTCATACTGGAGAGAAACCATATGAATGTTCTGCTTGTGGAAAGAAATTTTCTCAAGTTAGTAACCTGATAACACATAAAAAAAGTCATACTAGAGAGAATCATTTTAAATGTAATGTTTGTGAGAAGGAATTTTCACGTAGAGATCATCTTGAACGACACAAAAGTGTTCATTTATTTTGCTGTACTTGCAACCAAGCAATTATTGAACAAGAAGATTTGCCAAAATATTGTTTTAAGGATACAACTACTGGGAAATTGGTCTGTGATAAATGTAAAAGAAAGTTTTGTAGTTTGAAGAAATTAACAGGACATCTAGCAAGGAAACATGACACAGATGCTGTATATCAATGTGCTTTTTGCGAAGAACTTCAGTCATCAGAACCTACTGGTAGTGGATATATGTCCTTATGTTGTGATGATATATTTGATATGCCAAGTCAACTTGAGTAGCTCATGGTTACTCATGATTCAAACTGACTGAACTTCACTTTATCAAATCTTTCTATTTCTTATGAAATTTAATAGACTTGTAGTGACTTTAGTGATGTGTTGGGTTATATTGTTGTTATACTTTTGTTAGTTAGCAGGTGACTGATTTTTAGTCAATTTGACATATTTAGCTATAAAAGCATATCTTGGGTTGTGGTACATAGCGGATAAACCAGGGTAAAAAGCTTGTTAATATTGCTATTTTTATCATGTCACCTTTTGATGTATGTATGTATGTAAGTACAACTTTATTTCAGGACGCTAGCTTCATTATAATGTCTTGGTTTTCCTGAGCATCGTACTAAAAAAATATGGAAGAAAAAAACGAAAAAAGAGTGACTAATAACAAATAGAAATATTTACAGGAACAGAAGAAGAAAAGAATAGCTGAATATAAAAATGCAGGAGATGTGGAGATGTGCTTCAGCGATTAGCACTACTGTTATTGATGATTAACAATTCCTTTAAATGTAGAGATAAATCCAGCTTTTTTGCTTGTAGAGAAGTGTTTGAAAGTTTCATTTTGAAATTTTTCTCGGTTTCTGAGAGAAGTGTATCATCGGTGTTACTATTTCTCAAAGGGTACTATGCCTGGGTCATGCTACCCCTGATCAACAACTGTTTAAACTTGGGGGCAGTAGAATCATTTAAAATTTTTTACGGAGTAACAGACTTCGTCTTCTGCCTTGAACTTTTCAGAGTTTCCCAACCAAAAGACTAAAGAGCTTCAGGAGAATGAATTTCGTAAATTGGTCCCAAAATTATGGTTACTGCACGATTTTGAAACTTCTCAAGTCGGTTAAGCAATTGAGTACCCCGATCGTTCCATACAGTGGAATACTGGATCAACGCATTATATTTCATTTTAAGCTAACTTAATGGGATAAAGCGCTTGGCCCTTTGAAACATCGCGATGCCAGCTCAAACTTTTTTTAATATCTTTTTCGATATGCTTGCCTAACCTATTCCAGCTGTTCGTTCATACTACGTCAAAACAATCGAAAGAGCTTGCTCTACAACGACGTTTGTGATTGAAGAACACTTGATAGTAGTGAACTTTGTTAGTAAGATTGTATGTTCATCCAACGGTCATGTTTTTGGCTAGCCATTCGCTAATTTGTTTTAGGTCGAAGTTGATATTATCAATGAGCTCATCATAATCATAGGACGAAAATATTTGGGTGTCATCAGCATATAAACAAGCGATGGTTTTTATGAGTATATCCGAGAGGTCGTTAATATAAAGGAGAAAGAGCAAAGGTCCCAAAATTGACCCTTATATGAGACACCACGAATAACCTTTTTCGAGGGCGATGTATATCCGGTTATAGTAAAACTTGCTCATGCATGATTCGTAAATCAAGATTTACACCAATTTATTTCATTACTGCAAATACCAAAATGTGTTTCCAATTTGTTGAGCAAGATACTGTAATTTATTGAATCATAGGCGTTGCGGAGATCTAAAACAACAACTTCGTTCAATTTACCTCAATCCATGACCCTCAATCCACCCAACCACCGCTCGTCATGGGGTGAATATCTAGCTATACAAAATAACTATCTTAATAACATTGTGTTCGGAAGAAATTTGCAATGATCCGAACTCAAAGATGCAATATATTACAGGTACAACCCTTTTTCTGCTTTTTGATTTGTTTCTTTTTGCACATTTGAAATCGATTGTTGAATTCATGGTTAAATTAGTGGCAACAATACTGAGGAGTGAACGTAAGATCGTATTGCTTATTTCAGCTGTGTTGATTATTTAGAAACTCAAGTATCAGTTCTGTCTCTAGTGTCCACGGTTTTATGCCACTTGGGGGATTAGAGAGCAAGGTGCGCATACATTAGTTCGGTTTGAAGTTTGTATAAACTAACAAGCGTTTGTTAGAGTACATCATTGGCGGCGAGGTTTAAAAACGACGGCAGGAAAAACCCGTCGGGTTTTCTTCCGTTTGAAATGGAGTCAAGGACGACTTCTTTGTGAATTTGGGAGAAAAATTGGTCGGGAGGCTCGAAAATTTGTTTCCGTAGCTCTTTTGACATTAAAAACAACGCTCGACAAAAGCTTTACTCTTGCATTATTATTGTGCAAACTTATGGGATATTCTATACGATATTTTAGCTTTTGATTATGATAAGGAATAGGTACTTGCAAGTAAATGAAGGCTATACGCACATTGGAAACTGATGTAAATATTAAGTTTGACGCTTACAATACTTGACGGTAATCACAAGAGCAAGGCGAGCCCATGGATGAATGTTGGATTTGTCTTCATGAAGCAGACACGACGTGTGATTTTCAAGAAAAGACAGGGAAATAAAAGGTCGAATAGCCGAGAAATGTTTTTCTGACTTTCTCGGAAGAAAGGTTCAGCCGGAAGACCCTTCACTTCCTGCCGTTTTCAATGCTGCAGGGGCCAAATAGCCAATGCACGTACCAGCTAAAGTGATAAAGACTGCCGCCCTTTTAAGAGTTAGTCTGCAATCTAAGGCCAATCAAAAGCGAACCAGGCTCTTCCGAGAGGAATTCACCAGCAGAAGTCAACGAAATGACCATAGTAATCGAAAAAAGGACTTCTTTACCTGTGGGTGTCTGAGAACAGATTCAAGTCGTAGAAAACCTTCCCGCCAATGGAAATCTATTGCTGGAAATTCAGCAAGAGAAATCGTTATGCAAGAAAGTGTAAAGGGACAATGGAAGTGAGGGGGATAATTAATAATTTAAGGAGAAGTGAGAGTGATGATGTCGAGTATCAACTGTGAAAGAAAAGTGTAGGGTCGGTGACACAAGTTCCACTGCAGTTCCAGTAAGGCGCTGGAGCTGTTATGAACTTTAAAAACGAAGAAGGAATTGACAGTTAAAAAGAGCACGCTGGCTTAAAACGCACAAGAAGTGAAAAAGATTTTGTAGTTCTGAATGGTTCACAAACATCTGAATGTTCCCTGGGTTCTACATTTGCCGTGCATCTCGATACTTACATAAGTTAAATGATGAAACATCAATATTCCGTACTGAGTTCTAAAGGAAAACAGTGCCAACAATTTCGGCTAAGGGAACATGTTCAGAGAAACTTACTAAACTTCTGATGGAAAATGATGAACTCTGCCGTCGTAGTGGTATGTTAAGAAGATTGAAGGCAAAATTACATATTGAACAAAATTTAGAACCAGTAGCGCAAAGACATGGAAGAATGCTATTTTACTGAAGGGATGAAGTTGAAACGAGAGTGACATATCGGGAAAAGATAAATAATTGTGGTATCATTCACTGTAGACAAGTCAAATCTGCAATAGAATCAGTGTCCTGGTTTAAAATAGTGTTTTGTGCAGATCTGTAAGTTCTCATTGAAAAAAATCAGAGAACACTGCCATGCCTTATTGTTGACGTTTAAAACAAAACAACAACAACAACCACAACTTTATTACCATTCCCACATACAAGATGGTATTGCTCGACATAAATAAGACTAAACTTAACCATGTGCATGTGCAAAATATTTGACATTGATTGTCCAATAATCGTATCTCTTATTTTAACAGCTAAGGGGAGAAAAGAAAAAAGACCTTTATTTTCATTTATCAAAATCAAATACTCAGGAAATTTCCGAAAATTCCTGAAACTCCTGAAAATTCCTGAAATTTCCTAAATTCGCAGGAAAGTCTAAATTAAAAAAGATAATCTCCGGAAAAAAACTCAGGAAATTTAGGAAATTTATACAAATCATCTCGAAAAGTTTATTAAAGTACAGAATTTTTTGCAATTTTAATTATATCGTTTTTACCATCTTTATTCTTAGAGGTGGAACGTTTCCACAACTAGTATTTACGGCTCAGATTGGAAAGTTTTTTCTGCGCAGGCGAGAAATTGCCCGTGCACTTTTTGCAGTCGGCTGTATCTTGCTGCAAATGCGCAGGTGAAATATTAGGCCATTAATACGCGCATAAACTTTCAGATTTCCCATGTTCGGATCAATAGTCGAGAATTACAATTGTCAGCTTTTCGTAGTCTGTAAATGATTATACCTTCCTGTTGCATGTCAACAGCCGGCACAAAAGATTAGGGCCTCCAAAGAGTCTCCTCGGCACCATTTGCAAACTTTCCAATCTGGAACTTACCTGATTTACTGACCTTAAAATTTTTTGCCTAATTTTTAGCTTTTTGATGACAGCCACTAACAATGACATAAAGCCCTTCACTCTCAGCTTTTTCCTGTCAAAAACTAGAAAGTTTTTTTCATAATCGATACATGTCAATCAGTTGCATCGCCAGGCAGGAGCTGGCAGGGACACGTCCCCCCTCAGTTCTCCTAAATATCACTTTTGAGATTCTCCCAAATCCGTTGGAAAAAAAGGACGGGGGTGCACTAAAAATGAACGGGCTTTAAGACATGCACGTCTGCTGAGGAAAATAACCCGGAATAACCACGATTATAATCAACGCTTATAATGGATTGCACATAAAATATTGCCGATCGTTTTTGAACTTGCTAGCTACTTACATTTCTTAGTTATATTCATGACATCATCACTTTTTCCCGTCCGGCCGTCCCCCTCACCTTTGCAGATCTGGCAACGCCACTGATATCAATTTACCGTCAATTGCACTTGAGCTTGGACACACCCCCGCAAAACATGTTCTAATTGGACGCCAAAGTTTGAATGTTTCCCGTTAAAACTTGTAAACTTTCTTCCGTTAAGTCGGAGCTTCCCTTCAAATTATTCATTGCTTAATACGTATTGATGTCTTTTTCGACTGAATATACATACAGTAAATAAATACGGTGGAAAAAACACCAATACGCATTAAGCAAGGAATAATTTAATGCAAAGCTGCCAACTTTATGGAAGAAAGTATACAAGTTTTGAAGGGTAAACATTCAAACTTTGGCGTCCAATTAGAATATGTTTTGTGGGGGTGTGTCCAAGCTCTAGCGCAGTTGACGGTATTGTGGTAATCTTGCTAAATATACTTGTGAGATCGAACTGCAGAACAATATCAGGAAATTTGGGGAAGAATCAGGTAAATCAGGAATTCGATTATTGGTGCAGGAAATCTCAATCTGGGCTGTGGAAACACTGGATTTTTATGGAAGACTATGTATGTTTTGATTGAAAGATTAAAGAATACAATATAGCAAGAAAAAGTAACAAAATGACTGAACGAAACAGGCGCTTTTCCCGTAAGAAGTTTTAGCTGAGTCGAACTACAACTGGTAGATAAAAATGGACGGTTTTATTTATGCTATGGCTTTCCCCAGCTTCGACGAAGCTTTGGAAGCAAAATATGTTCCGTTTTTGCTGAGACAAAAAAATGAAACTGTCCCTGAGAGTTTATGAACATGCAAAGAAGCCTTCTAAAGTCAGATAACGATTGATAACTGTTGGCAAGTTATGGTTTTAACGTAACCTTGCTGATTATAGCCGCTCACTCCTTGAAATCGCGATTTTTAACTACGTTTACTCCTAGGCAGAGTTAACTTTAACTACATTTTAAGTACAGTTAACGCTAACTGCTTTTTTATACAATTGGCTTGCATAAGTGAGTAAATTTAATCACTACTAAGCTACCAAAAAAAGTAGTTAAAAGGTAGTTAAGAGTGTTATACAACTGGGCCCTGGTCCGTTCACATGGCCAATTTTCGCTGCAATTTTTGTCCTCTTGAAAGGTGTGATAGAAAAGATTAATGGAAAGAGTTCTTGATCCAACAATTCACGTAATGCACTTGTCGGTCAACCACCTGAATCTGATACATGAATCGAAGAAAAATTGTAGCAAAAATCACACAAGTGAACGAACCTCAAACTTTGCAGTCTAGGTTTTAAACTGTTAATCTGCGTCGACAGTGCATGTTTAGTAATGAACGCTCCGAACACCTTGGGAAAGTATACATGGTAAATGGAAGGTGGTCTTTACTTTTTCTAAAAGCTTTGCAAGAAGATTCTATTTTAACACGCGAATATATTGTAGAACGGAGAAATCGAATTTCGCTATTTTTTAATCACAACTTTATTAGCTACTAAATCACCGTTTTTGCTTACTTTCTGTTGTGCTGTACTTCAAAAATGAAAGATGAATTAAAATTAAAGGCACATCAATTGATACGCCTAAATTTGAATTAATTCCATGTAAATTTAAGTAGCTAACTTTTCTAGATCTTCTTTCCCAAACTTGAGTAAATTTTATGGATCTTTTCAGTTAGTGACTACCATGCCTACAATACTTAAAACGTTTTGCGTTATGTTTTCAAATTACGCTTACTTGTAATGGAGTCATGTTGTCATCTTTTGAAATATATAACTTCAATAACTGGTCATAAGTTCTACTGTTAAGCTTTTTAATAGGTAGTCAAGTATAGTATCAAGCAAAGGTTCTGTAGCTGCTGCGTGCTGTCTTAGTTTGTGCTGTGATTCAAAACTATTGCACATTTAGACAGAATTCAACTTTTAAACTTGTTGCATTTTTGCAACAAGTGAAATTAGATGAAAACGAAATTCTCGTTAGCTTTGATGTTGTTAGTTTATTTACTAGTGTACCAGTAGAAG
>JAOBYK010539560.1:0-12345 GCA_025434845.1 Phenganax subtilis
TGTCGAGATTTTGGATACAAAGCCTTTGCGGAATGCTGTTCCTTGCAATGGGTGTATGCATCGGAAGGGGTTGCAAATAGGTTCAACAGCGAAGCCAAGTTTGGGCAATACCTCTTCCAAGGGTGTATTAACCTTGCTGAGTTTACCTTGAGTGAGCTTCCATCCCCCCGAGGGTCAGCACTGCAAGCTAGGACCAGTGAGCTAGCACCGGGCTGTCTTAGCTCTACGGGAATCACCGCACTCGCTCTCACAAAGCATTTTGTAGCTATTGGAGCGCATGCGTGCGACAGTTGCCGACTGCTTAAGAGTGTAGACCTTTGCAACACCAATGTTGAGGAAATTCCGGAATTCACCTTTGTGCACTGCACTAGCCTCAGAGAAGTCCTCCTTCCGACTACTCTCCATACAATCCGAGTCAAAGCCTTTATGAACTGTGCAGCCCTAGTTGAGCTTGCCATCCCGCCCTCACTAAGATACATTGGAAGTAGGGCTTTCTTGGATTGCACTGCTTTTAAGAGGCTTGCCAAAATGCCAGGAAGGCACAAATGGCGAGGAGTCTATGCTGAAGAAAATGCTTTCGCCATTTGTCCTGCTATGAGATGGCCACCCTGGCTGCATATGATCCCGGACATGGGATATACCCCTGGTCTTGGATGAAAACAAGCCTTTCTGGCCACAGCTATCGCGGTCTCACAGTTACTCATTAAGAGTCTGGGCGCACGCCTTAGCGCGAGTCCAGGGTAGGCCAGAAGCCATACCAGGCCAAATTCCATAGGGGAGCTGAGGATCATCGCAAAACAAGCCTTTCTTCAGAGTACCCTTCCATAGGAGGTTCCATCCCTGAGTACCATGGCGCTATGCGCTCTTGCAGGCAGCACGCACTTTTGAGCAAGGTGCAAGCAAGGGAAAAAACAACACATAGCGAAGGACATGTGTACTTGACAAAGGTGGGCGACCCGTCTAGTCCAGGCAGCGCCGAGAGCTGTCGACAGATGCCAGTGATCAAAGGGAAGAAGACTCTCCAGACCTGCAAAGACCAGCAATGTGTTCGCAGCTGGAATGGTGGATAAGCACACCGCCAGCAAGTTACGGCAAGTGAGATGCGCAAGCACTAAGTAGGATCACCGACCTCTTTTCGCCATTCGCAACGCTGTGAGCCAATAGGAATGAGAGCCTTAGCTCCTCGTTCCTAACAGGCGGGTGGTAGAGAGTGGCAATGGAGGATGCCCAGGGGGAACCTTAGTTCCCTTTGTTGATGTCCGACATTTCCAATTTTGTACAAAGAGGTACAGATACCATGCTAGGATAGTCCAAAGTTTCACCTGTTTCACACGGGCCTTGCACGCAGCAGATCACTTTTTGCAATGACGCAGCACTTCACGGATTTAGGAGACACCCCGTTTTGGCACCTTTGTGTGCCGAAGGGTGCTGAGTTGACCTCCCTTCGGGGAGGTGTGCCCTTTCGCACCCTTACCTGCAGGCTTTCGTCGTTTGCTATGGCCGCCACTGTTTGATCACCGCCTGGTAACATGCCTCTGGACTTGTAAGTGCAACCAGTTGCACGGGTTGTGCTACAAGAAAGGTCTTTTCCACGGCATGCAGCATAGCTACGCTACTCCATTTTGACATGGACGCAACCGGCGTTGGAGCATTGCGATACTCCTGACCTGCATCGTGACCATGGTTTTGCCGCACTGTGGTGTGGCCGCTGGTCACTAGTAATCATGAAGTAAAGTCCATTTGAAGCCTTTTTGGAGACTTTGCTAGAGCACAGACCTGCGCCGACATGCTTTTCGTTCGTGAATTCAGGCCCATTGCTAGTCATTAGTTTTCGTTTCACTTGTTTCACCTAGCACAGAGGAAAGACTACATGATGGTGGAGACTCGGCCTGTGGGCTGTGGTTTGTTTGGTTTTGGGTTGTGTTGGTTGTCCTTGTTCTTTTCTCCACCATCAGACTGTTCTTCCCTTCCTTCAACGATGACCTGGGCACCATGCCCACACGGCGTCCGTACTCGTGGAAAAAAGAGGGTATGATTGAAAGGTCCACCCAACCTCCAGAGTGGGCCAAGTTCGCAAAGATGTCATGAGGACCAAGGCGAAGCCACCCCCTGCATGTATCAGTTCTTGCTCCAGTACATGCATCAGAGTTTGCTGGCAAAGGTTAAGAGCAGGGTCAAGAAGAATGAGCGCGAAGAAGCTGCTCGGGACAGAGTTCTTTGTGAACTTGTCGGGCACGTCGAAGGATTGGCAGGCGCAGCATGTTTGGTTTCGGCATGCTTTGCTTGGCCTAGCCTACAACTCAGAGAAGTTGGTTGGGGCCAGTGATGCCCGACGAATCTTGTCCAAAGAGATGTCCCCAGCCGTGGCGAAGGCGGAGGGGTTGATGATCAAAATGCAGAAGCTCTTGGACAGCGTCGGTATTCCGGAGGAATCTGCGCAGCAGGTGCAAACTTGTTTTGATAAATTCCAAGATGGCTTGGTCTTGGAAGTCCTTGAGAAGCGCAAGGACTTGACTCCTCAATCCATGGCGTGCGAGTTCATGGATGAACTTGAGGAGGTTCTTGGAAAGAGGCTTTCCACCGAGTTCGATGCCCATAGGAAGCATGAGAGCTCCACCCCATCAGCTCCTGCGGCAAGCCCGGGTCCCTCAGTGATTCCGCCAACCGGACAATTTCATCAAGAGTTTTTTGTGCGTAGTGAACCTACAAAATAGTTTGATGTCATTCACTCTCCAAAGCGTTTCTTGCACCGCGTATTGGGTCGGACAGCTTTGCAAGGAGTTCCTTTTGTTTTTTGGTGCATAGTGAACCTACAAAATAGTTTCACAGTTCATTCACTGTCCAAAGCCTTTCTTGCACCGTATATTCAAAAGCCCTTGTCCATGTCAATTCAAGGCGCGAGTACGATGAGTTTGGGAAGATCATGGAAGAGGCAGTTCTGGTGAGAGAACAGGGCTTTGTCGAAGGCGCATCGGTTCTTCGCAAGAAGGACAAGGTTAGGGCCACAATCGAGAGTTTGAAGGGGTCGAAGGTCAAATTGTCTTTGGACACAGAGGATGTTTCTGGATATTTTGAGCTTTCGGCTGGATCTTTCTTGAGAGGAGAATGGAAAATAGTCAAGAAACATGTTGAGACCATGCAATATGAATTTGACACCTTCTCTGACCATACGGCGCTCAAGTCAGATGCAATCAATCTCATGTGCGCCAAGGGTGAGGTGGCCAGGCGCTTCATTGAATTGGATCAGCAGCACGCCAAGGTGCTTGAGGGGTTGAAACTCCAGGTGAAACCTTCCAAGGCAGTTTTCTCCACCAAATCCTTTGCGAAGAACAAACTAGTTCTCATCCCATCAACGTGGAAGATTGAAACGAAGGAGACTGGCTCTGGCATTTCTCTTGGAACTATCAGAGGTGTGCCCTTGAGCCTTTTTCCCGCCTTCGTGCATTCCAAGGACGGTGACTTGACTGATTCCTTCCTGCAGCCGTTTTGGATGGTGAAGAGGACCCATGTCCTTGAAGAGGCCAATTGTGAGATTCGCCCAGAGTTGCAGGGTTCAGAGAACAATTCAGTCAAAGTCCCATGTATGTACAACACAGTTGCTGTGAGTGACAGAGATGAGCTGGTTGTGTACGTGCCTCAAATGAAAGTGGACGATGAGCCAGAGGCCCTATCTCGCATTGAGGCCCCGCCCCCGGCCAAGCGTTTCAGAACCAAAGCCAAGGACTAGGGTGCTGGAGATGTCTCGACGACCCACGCCCTTGAATGGTTGATCTTTTGCGGTGCCGCGCGCACCATGTCAAGACTTGAAGGAGCTGTGGCCTAGAAAAACACTAGTGCACTGGGTCCTCAAATGTTCATGTGGGGTCTAAAGAAGTTTGGTGTGTCCATTGTTTTGCAACGCTGAGTCCAAACTGCAGTGTGCATGGTGCACAAACTGCTGTATGTGTCATTGGAGGCTGGTTGGTCGCATGACTTTGAGCCGGGAACCTTGATAGACAGGGCCAATGAAGAAATGAAGAAGTGTGAACAATGATTTCTTGACAGTAATTATTGACAGTGTGATTGCAAGAACTGTTGGTGGGCGAGCTTGTCATCTTATACAGTAAAACAAGAGTTCTTGCTTGCTTGTGATGTCACCGCAAAGCTAAAGCTTCCTAAACCTTGGAATGTGTGTTGCAGAGTTTCTTGATCTGCAGGGCTTGTCGTATCTCAAGCTCGCACGTCTTGGCAGGGTCGAGTCACTCGACTCGCGCGCAGCTCTTAGACTGCCCATGGCCGACGATGCAGACAGTGAGATTGAAGTGGAGGAGACTGAGGGGAATCCCTTGGATCCAGCTTTCTTTGTCGCGAAGCCGACATGGTGCCTCACATCAGGAACAGTGAAGTGGTACCCTGAGATTGACACACAGGGAGGAGTGGATTTTGTGAGGCTGAGCAAATTTGATCGCCATTTTGTCAAGTTCTGTCTGCAGAGGCCCATGGATTTGTCTCGAGGTGTTGGCAGGTCGGCCAACAGCACCTTGTTTGAGGATCTGCTGTCTCTGAGAAAGACAGCCAGTGTCGCCTCAGTGAGTGCACAAATGGAGATGCCTGAAACAGAGGTGGATGACGCGGCAGCAATGACAAAACGCCGCAAGAAACGAGTGCGTGATGAAGATGTGTGCTTGGTTGATCCTGTCGCGACGATTTGGCTCCCAGAGCTTGAGTTCAAAGGTGAAACATTTCCTTCACGCGAAGTCAAGGTGCTGTTCGGGGTGAAGTCCAAGGCACTGTGGATGGAGTTGAGCCATGACAATCTCACGTACATGCGCGCGTTGGTTCAGAAGGGTGAGGGACAAGCTCCTGCGCGGAAGAAGCGGAGCTCGCCAAAGAAGAAGCTTCGACGTGGGAAGCCTTTGAGCCCGTCACCAAAGAAAAAACGAAGGAATTCATTTCCTGAAACCCAGCTCTATGAGGATGAGCCCACTCTGCCCAAGAGCCCTGAGTATGTGGAGGTGCCCAGCACTCAGGTCGACCCCAGCCTCCATCATTTTGATGTTAGCAGTAGTTAGGCCTGTTTCACAGAGGCCTTTGAGTGGGTTTTTGAAAGGACATGGATCCCTCGAGTGTGGCGAGCACTGATGTATGGCCCTGCTAGGAAAATTGCGAGCACTGTTGTTTTGGCCCTGCTTTGAGGTTTGATTTGCTGTCAATGTAATCAAGTTCTAACTCACCCGGTCAGTGGCGAACTGGGAGTGGCACTGGGTACTAAAGCAGGCAGACGTTAGATCACTGGCCATGCACAGGTATACCTTTGCATTCCGCGTCGTTCACCGTGCGCGCCGTGAGGTTGTAACCTACCATTGGCGTCGTTCTGCAACTGTCGGGGCCCTCAACTGCTTGATTTTTAGATGTTTTAGATGTCGACCAGAAGGGGAAAAGCTTGCTTGATTTTGAGTAGGTATTGAACGCTTTCAAACGTTGGAGCAATCTTCGGAGTGTCAATGATTGTGGTCCAAACTTGAATTGGCCTTGAAGCTTTGAGCACACCTTATCGCATGGCTGCTCAAGACGGATGCCATGTTCGGCATGGGCCAACTTGGCATGGCATGTTTTCATGTGTTCATGCCATGATACATGTGTGACGTCATACATGTGCCATTGTATGATGTGTATGAGCCTATATACCAGTGCACAGGTACCTCCAATGATTCCAACGATTAGCCTCCAAATACTCCACTCCTGTTCAACACGCCCGATGTCCTTATAGGATACCTCATTAACGACTGCGCCAGAATTCATATACTCACACATTCCCACGAGTGCCAGGTCCACTATACAACTTCACACCACCACTCACGATGCATCCAAACGTTCACAGTTCATCACAGTTCATCACAGTTCCCTCAACCACAGTTCATCACAGTTCCAATTTCCACACATTCCACACTTGGCGGCACACCCCAATTCGATCTGAGCTGCGCATGGCGGAGGGATCCACCCAGAATGTGAAGAAGCGTCACGCGGACGCTGGTGGTGGCGTTCTTCAGCAGAAGAGGCGGAAGAAGGTGGATGACAAGCAGGCCGACCTGCAGCCGCACGAGCTCAAGGACTTCCAGAAGCCCGGCGACGCCCTCAAGATCCTCACAAAGCCGGGGAAGGGGAAGGCAGAGCAGGCGGAGCCGGATCCGCTGGCTGAGGCCATGGAGATCTGGGCGGAGCAAGCGGAGCTGGGTGACTACATCCAGCGGCATGGCGAAGGTGGTGGAGAAGGGCACAAGGCCCAAGATGGTGAAGAAGAAGGAGGAGGCCATGAAGGCCGAGGAGGCGGTGGAGCAGGTGCAGGTGGAGCCGGAGGAGGAGATCGGCGATGGCGTCGACAACGACGGCCAGGAGAGCCGCGAGGAGGAGGATCAAGAAGACGATCAGGAGGTGGAGGCCGATGAGATGGATCATGGCTGGAAGCGCCATGATGACACCGCCCCGTGGCGACGCGGTGGCAAAGGGCACTGGCACGGTGGCTGGCAGCATGGTGGCTGGCAGCATCGTGGCTGGGGGTGGCAGCAGCGCAACAAGCCACACTGGGCGCAGCACGGCTGGCGCCAGAACAAAGGCCAGGGCAAAGGCCACCGAGATGAGTGGGGAGGCGAATACGTCGAAGGAGGATACCGCGATGTGGCCGGCAACTTCTACCCGTACCCTGGAATGCATATAGAACCTTTCAACTGACTGTTTGTCACATTGTTCAACAGCCCCGCAACTTCAATGAGCCGTTAGTCCGAACCTTTTCAACTGTTTGACTGTTTGTCACATTGTTCAACAGCCACGCACCATTGGTGAGCCGTAGTTCAACGACCTATAGATGTTTAACCTGTTCAACGAGCCTGGAGGCCCTGTAGCTACGAGCCTTTTCATCAGGGCCCTGTCATCTTCGTTCGATCGTCTCAGGTATGGCAGCGGCCGCACTCGCAAGCGCACGCCGGGCAAAGGATGGCAGGCTCGGCAGAAGGAGCAGGAGCAGGGCGGCAAATCAAAGGGCAAGGACAAGACCGGCGGCGATGGTGGCTGGAGCGCCGCCCTATCGGCGGTGCAGGATTTGGCTCGGGTGGCACGGCGGGTGGTGGAAGGCAAACACCAGGCCTCATCTGACAGCTAGATGGCTAGAGGTGAAAAGGTGCTGAGGTGAAACCTAGTTCAACATAGTTCAACAAACAACTGTTGGCCATTCCATCAAATTGTGTTCGATCTTGACCATAGGCCTACATAGTTCAACAAACAATTGTTTGCCATCCCAGCAAATTGTGTTCGAGCTTGGCCATACGCCTTCCACCACAGCGCGCGACATCATGACATGATATGAGTGGCTGCCTGGTACGAGCGACTTGGAGGCGCATCACCATTTAAAGTTACAATGTTAATGTTTCGCACTTCTCTACAGCATGGAATAGCTCCATGCCAGGCAGCCAACAGAATGTGCAATGACCATGCGCATCACATCATCCACTGGTGCATCCAACCCTCCATGAACTCCAACTCCAACAGTACAAGTCCCAGATGTCTCGGGGGGTGAGTGGTGCAGTTTGAAGGACTTGGACTTGAAGGACTGCGCACACCTTTTCTCATCTGCACAACACCGCTCTCGACCTGCCACTGTCTCGCGTGGTGAGGTACACCCATTCTCCATAGCTCAAACCTCAAACAACCCCTCAAGTACACCGCATCTGCATAGGTGATCTGAAGGTGAGACAGAGCGGTGGTGGCAGCACAGGCCACGTGTCATGCCAGGGAGGTTGGATTGAAGGTTCACGTGTATGCTTGTATCTAGGTGGGTTGAGCAGCATTTCACATCAGGGTGATTCAGTGGTATCGACATGTTTGAAAACATAATCATCACAGTACACGTGTCCTCAAATCGACACGACAATCGTTGGGGACCCAGGGTGGCCAACATTTATCGATAAAATAATTGCGTGAATCCAGGACTAAACAACATTTATCGTTCCGATAAATGAATCAGGGCTGACCCAACTTTATCGCTCCGATATTTTTGTGGAATCCAGGGTGTCCAAACTTTATCGGTACGATAAATTTGTGAATGAAGGATATACAAACATTATCGCTACGATAAATTTTAGGATCCAGGATTGCTCAAAATTTATCGCCCCGATAAATTTTGCATCAGGACTGCCCAAAATTTATCGCCCCGATAAAAATTGGGAATCCAGAGTGTTCAAAATTTATCGTTACGATAAATTTTGGATTCTGTTGGTCACCAGAGGTTTCCAATGAAACTTTGAGAACACCTAGTTTCAGGTCCATTTTGAGTGAGCCATCCAACCTCCAACTGGATCACACAATGCCTGCCGCGCATGGCGCGTAAAAAAAGGCGGTTACTGCAGCACGTACGTCGTGGAGGGGACCTGTGTTGTGGATGTTTCCAACATGGCAATTTCATCCTTTTTGAACGAACTGTGACGAGTTTTCACGAGAGTTTGCACTGGAGGGTTGTCACTAAGTTTCCTCAATGAGTTCAATGTGTTGCTCCTGCACCGTGCCCAGGCCTGACCTTTGCACACTTTGGAGGCTGGAGGGCCGGCTTCGACAGTGAGTGAACGCTAGCGCTACGACGTACCAAGATACAGTTGGACAAGATGGCTTGTTGGCCTTACATGTGTAGGCCTGTGTAGGCTAGTGCTGTAAACTGCTGTGCACAACAGGTTCATTTGGGTATGTCTGAGCTGTTTTCTTTTGTCGATGCTCTGATGAATCAACGCTGTCAACCTCGCTTTGCAAACCACGCCTGTGTCAGGTGTGCTTGAGCTGGGATTGGACTGGGAGTGTGGCTCTCGGAGCAGTTCTTTTGACTTGCGCACGCATCCGCATTTGACTGAAGCAGTGCGCTCATTTGGTGCAGTCGCAACTGTGGAACTTGTGCAGTCTAGCGATGTCAGGTTCGTGTATACGTACCCTATAGCAGGGTCTATTGTACTCGCTGGGGGGAGGCTGTAGGCAGAGCTTTGCACACGGCTCGCCAGCAGCTTTGAACGTTCAATATCTGTGACCTCCCTAATCCCAGTGCGAGCTGCTCCATGGCACTTGGCCTGAGTGAGGGACGGTGGCAATACAAGGCGCTCAAACGCCGATCTTCGGCAGATGCCTGGTGGGATGTGCCCGGAGGCTGGTGCCGCTTTGGGCCCGAACAGAGTGAGAAGGTTAGCAAGGCTTATGAAAACAAGCAGGTGGACGCCAGCTTGATGCTTCAAATGCATCCCAACGTCAGTTACAAATTTACTGTGCATGAGCTCTGCGAGCCCCACGGCATGATCATGACTTCAACCTACAACGGTGGCAAAGGCGCCACAATATGGATCTACTGTAAGCCCGTGAAGCCCGTGCTAGCCACACTGGATATGTTGGAACAAGATGGGATGATGGCCTATACCTTTACCAACGCATTGACTGGGACCTGGTTTCTCACAGTCTTTAGAAATGGTATCATTTTCGATATTGCGTGATAGTTGAGAGGTCCCATAATGTTCAATTCTCTGTCATAAAATTCCAAAGGTCCCAGAGGGTGCAATTATGGACCACTCAGGCTTGGCTCTGGCGAGATCGATCCAGAAGAAACCGTGGCCAGCGTCCACAGCAGGTTCCAAACCGCACTCAAGGAGCCGAAGGTGCGGTCCACGTGGGATGTCAGCATGTCCAAGTTCGTCTGGCGGACCAAAAAGGTGCTCAACTCGAATATGAAAGTGCGAAACCTTTATTTGAAAAAGTGAGCCTGTCGACGAGCAGATTTCCTATGATCATTTGGTGCTGTCGACATGGCAAGAGCGCAAAGCCTTGCGGCAAAGAAGCCTTGGATGTGAAAACATTGAAAACGTTTTTTGAGACGCGATGGTCCGATCATGACAAAAAGAGTGGAGTTGCTGACGTGTGGAAGCTCTTTGTTTCTTACTTTGTTCAACTACTGCGTTTTGAGTTCTCAGCGATACATCACAGGGTTTGAAGCTGCTTGTGATTTGATTTGCTGAGAGTGACGTTTTGGAATGCTTTTGAGAGGGCTTGTCATTTGATTTGTTGAGAGTGACGCTTTGGAATGCTTTTGAGAGTGGTGCCGTGATCGAAGTGGTGTTTAGCTTTCATGCATGCTGTTCACACGTTTGCAATCACGAGTTGGCAACAGAAAGAGCATGCACGCAGGGCTTGTCGTGCGCAAGCTCGCCCTAGCGTGAGCAGGGCCTGTGCATACCGGCTCGCTCATGCGCCACTATATTATGGCCCACAGTTTTGATAGGATTTGATACGGGGCGGTGTTGCCCCAGACCGCGTTCATGACCGCTGTGGAACAGCTTGCCGCTGGGCTGGAGGAGACTGCCGCATTCCTCGGCGCCCAAAAGGGCTTGGACTGCTTCAAGACAGTCCTGGAGCAGCAATGCGCTGCTTTGCTGCGGCGGTGCGAGCTGTTGCCTCCCATGTCGCCGGGGGAGGCAAGTGGCCTGATTCAGAAGGTCACGGCATCAAGTATCAGCCTGATGTCTCCAGACTGGACTTCAAAGGCCGTGCTGGCGATCGGTGCGCGGGTTGCAGCACACAGTGGTGGTGCTTCCAAAGCTGCGCGGGCAAAGCAGCAAATGACCAACTTCAGTGCGTACTTGTCTGTCAAGGATGTGGAGCTCTTGGAAAACAACAGCATTAGCAACTATGCCAAGCTCGATGTTGTAGCCAATCGAATGGTGAGGATTGGCTTGGACCTGCCGACTGAGACATCAGCCGGCCACATCCTAAAGCTGCTTGGCTTTGTGTTTAGTAAAGGGTTCATAAGTGCGAGCCATGTGTAGGCCCTGCTGTATTTCGAACAGACTGCGAGCAGCGATGTACATTGCATGCCCTGCTTTGAAAACTGCGAGCACTGATGTAGGCCCTGCCTTTCTCAATGTTACATTTAAACTCACCTAGGGTCAGTGGCGAACTGGGAGTGGCACTGGGCACTGGCAAGCAGACGATAGAGCTCCTCCAGACCTTGAAGAGTTTGACGCGGTCAAAAGTAAGGAAGGCTGGCAAGAAGACAATGGAACACATAGAGGTGTATCCATGTGAGCCTTCTGCATCATTGAGGCAGGTGGCCTACGATGAGGACGACCCACCGTGTACGCTCACTGTGCCCGTGGTGGGCAAGCTGCAGTGTTTGAGGAAGACCTCAAAGGCTGCGAAGGATGACTCACCTCCTGGAACAGAGTTGGTTCCAGCTCGGCCAGCCCAGAAAGTAGTGGAGCCGAGCGCAATGGGGTTCAGCTGCGATGCCACGCAGATGTTCCAGCTCTTTCAGATGTTTAACTCAATGCAAGGTGGTGGGTCGAGCACTGCTTCGTCAAGCTCAACCTCTCCAAACCTACTGCAGAACTTGCAGGTCTTCAGCAACAAACCAGGCACTGCGGTGACACCGCCACCGCAGAACAGAGTGTCCACAGAGCCGCCCACTAGTGCCACCAAAGCAGCAGACGCCCTCTTCGATTCACCACCGGACGAAGGCAAGGCTCAGGAGCTGCAATTGGTCCTTCCAGAGGCGAAGGTGGCTTCGCCAGAAGAGCAAAGTGCTTTGGTAAAGGCAGCTCTTGCACGTAGGCAGTCTGCAAAGGCAGAGGTCAAAGAGGCAAAGAATGAATCAGAGCCTCATGCAAAGGCCAAGGGAAAGGCCAAAGCAAAGGGGAAAGCTGGTGCCAAAGCCAAGACCCAGAATGAAAAGAAAAAAGGCGAGGCCGAGACAGCTCCCACCAAGAGAAAGACAGAGAAGACTGCAGACGTTTCTCAGCCCAGCGCCAAAGCAAAGGCCAGGGCTGACAGAAAGGTTTGGTCAAAGGAAGCCCCACCGCCTGTGCCTGCGCCCAAGAGTGGCACGACCTACTACCGGCGCGGCAAGATCCACCGCAACCAGGGTGCGTTCAGAGTCTTCCTCAACTGCAGTGACCGTTGCGATAAGAAAGTGAAGATCGTTGACGAAGAGAATTGCAGTGCTGAGTGGCAGCGAGCCCTGAAGTTGATCGATGAAGCTCCAGCTGACATTGAATGAAAAGTTGATGAATAGGTTTTTGTGTCGAATGAGTGGCAGCGGGAGTTGATCGATGAAGCTCCAGCTGACGTTGAGTGAAAATTGGGACTGCACTTGGTTTTAACGATTGCTGTACTTGCATTGCGTTGTGAGTCTTGCATTGGGTTTCAACACGCGCTTAAAGAAGACATTCCGTGTCAATACCTTTGACAACCCACACAACCCTGCCTTTGCATTTTGATCATCAATTCCACCTGTGCAAACGTGGTCCCCTGCAAACGCCAATCAACTCATTCAGAAGTTTGTTTTGCGCCAGC
>JAOBYK010539671.1:0-12342 GCA_025434845.1 Phenganax subtilis
ATCTTCTATCTTTCTCTCTTATCAGTTCAGGTATTTTTACTATCAATCATCATAATCATACATAGCATACTTTAACAGGGACAAACTTAAAAAATACAAAAACGTGTTTTTATCTGAGCAGCAGATATATTTCAACCGAGTTCGTGCGTGCGTAACTAAATCTTGTTAGCTTGTAGCCAATCGCCAACAAGAACGTGTAGCCAATGAGCGACACTAAAAACTTGGCCATTACTTCTCATGTCGCAGGCTACTAAACAACATGGCGGCTTGCAAGGTCTGTGTAGGTCAATGGAGTAGTTATAATTCAGGCCCGTACGCAGAATTTCATTCAATTGCGTTCGTATTATAAAATAGCATTGTTTCATGTTATAAATGCATTATTTTTCAATCGGCAATGTCTGTTCAATAAGCATTGTCCCGAAAGAATTGAACCAATATGTTTCTGGAATAAGAGAAATTTGAAAAAGGCGTATTGAACATGGAGCAAAACTGCTGGATGAGTTCTATACAAAACTTTCGAATTTATTTCATTTTTACCGTCTTACATATGCTCTACTGAAATTTTCGTACAAGACTATGAAAAAACTAAAGAATATCGTTCCGAAAAAACTAACGGTTTTCAAGTCTCACGCTCCTTGTGACAAGCCCACGCAGAAAACACGCGTGTTTTTTACCAGCGAGAAATGCTGAACTCAATTGACCATAACGAAAAAGATGGTGGCATGTACATTTTACCAGAATGTAGCTATTGCGTGCATTAAACATAAATCGCTAAAAGAATATATCAAGAAAACACCTAATGATGTGAAAGTTGAAGACGAAGAAGAAAATAATCTCCTACCTAGTGTCTGTTTTAATGAAGACATCTATTCGCCTCTTTAAACGATTTCTGACCGCAAAGCATTCTGGTAAAATGTACCCCCGCCATCTTTTTCAGTATGGTCAATTAAACCGGAACAATAACTCCATTTGCAAAGCCCTGTGATTGGATGAAGCCAATTTGAAGAACAAAGAAGGGAGGCGCGCAATAAATATGCTATAAATATTCAGTTTCAAAAGGACTAAGGCGAGTCCTGAGGAATAGACTGCTTTTGAGCCAAAAAAGACCACAAAAGTAGAATTTTCAAAAGAACGGTTCAGTTTGAGGAACTCAAGCTTGGCCTACCGGGCTTGACTATCAGTTGCATACGATAATATTTTGTCTGAAAGTTTTCGCCAAAAGTATATTTCCTTAGCAGTCAAAAAATACTTTAAAACCTTACTGGACATCCTGAAAGTTTTGCTATATGAAATTTGATTCTATCTACAAGACATTTAGCTCCCAACCGGCACTAAAATGACAACAATTTTAAATTCTCCTGCATCAATATCAGCTTTACAAGCAGAAGAAACTAGTTTTACAAACTATTTCAGTGACTTATGTACAGTATTTCTTGATTGTCCACTACAGTCAAACACATTCTCTCTGCAATCCTAGATTAACCACTTCAAAATCTGTAAACCAGTAACGACACCAAAGCCAATCATCGGTGATGTTTTAATGTACTCAATCACTTGATCAATGACTTTTTGTGCGAAAATATTACTTCCAGTCAAGGTTTCAGCGATGAATAACAACACCAAAAAGCAAAACAGTAAGTGCGTGAATTCCCATTTTGTTTCAACTGATGCCATACTTGCAAAGAAGAATGTTCAACAACTGTGCCGTTGTCGTTGATCCAATTTGAACTGAAACATAAACAGAATGGAAGAACACATTTGTCGGAAAAGCTGCTGCGAGTACAGTATTACATTTTTACAGCACTTGAACGATACTCTAGCATTGGTCTTAAACCTGGCGATAGAGGTCTTGTAAACACGCGTTACATATATAGTGAGCGTAAGGCTACGTGCACACGGGCGCTGTTTTCAAGCGTTTTCAAAAATGTTTGTGTCTCGTTTATCGTTTTAACGCTTAGTTGACACTTTCTAAGGGAAAATATTTTCAATATATTTTATTAGCTGCAGCCTGTGTCCTAAATTGTTAGTGTTCGAATCCGTTTTCGCATGAAAACACAAATGAAAACGCTCAATAACGTTACCGTGTGCACATAGCCTTTAAGGTATCCCTGTTTTGAGTAGCGGGTTCGAGTAGCGTTGTTTTCATCACTCTATTTTACAAATAACAGGCTGTAGTTTTCTACAAAAGATTGTACAACTTACTTTTAGATACACACATTGATAGTGGAAAGTCCATGCGAAAAACGAAGCTAACGTTGGTTAAATCTCAACTTCTATAATACCTTGTAGTATGCTAATACATGCAATTTTATGCGATGGGGGGCAAAGTTTGGCACAATTTAGATTAGCTGATGCCAAAGAGGATGAAGAGTTGCAACTTGCGAATATACAGCTTTGCTACTGATGATTACCTGCCAATGACTAAGCTTTGTGTTCAAACTTCTCTGAAACAGTTTGCTAAAAAATCAGTCCTGCGTTCTTTGTGATTTTTCTCCAAGAAAATCTTTATCTCGCTGGTCCTTTTGATGATCTTAACCAAATGGCAGCTTACGACTGTAACAATGACGTTTAAATGCTTCAAATAGGGAATTCCCTCCTGGGACATCCCCAATATGTGACATTTGTTTGTGATGGTGTAATACAAACATAGATTCACAGTTCTTAGAAGAAAAGAAACTACAGTTTTTTATTTATGACGTATAAAGGGTTTCCTTACTATCACCAGTTGCGATAAATCACAAAAAATCGTAATTTTTTTGCGATCTTCTATTCGTCATGGGTTTAAGGTTATTCCCCACATAGCCATGTATGGTTTTAAAGTTGTCAATCACCTTCATTGCCCGTCACATGAAATTCTGATGTAGTACGCATTATTACAAAGCGTGGTTATGACGACAGGACAGTAAACATACTCAGTGATTTAAAGTTACTTATCGTAGTGAAAGAAGAGATAACCAGCTACGTACCATAATGTATCTGATAAACAACAGCATGCTGCCAGAGTATCTGATTGACCTTTTTACTAAAGTAAACGTTGTACATGGCTATGAAACTAGACAGGCTAACTTCAACTTTATTCCTCCGAAGCCAAGTACAAATTTTGAAAAAAAATCATTCTCATATAGAGAGGCAGGGGCTTGGAACAATTTAACACCTGATCAAAAAAGCTCAGCATCTCTGAAATCATTCAAAAATGGACTATGAGCTTCAATTGGTGCTTGTGTAACTTTGTGTGGCGTTTTTATCTTATATACTCTGTTAATGTTATGCTGTCTGTAATATAACTATCTGTAATCTAAGTTTGTTCTTATCTGTGTATAGTTATAGTGTACGGCCTTTTGGAAGATCACTTTTGTTCCTGTAACTACTTTTCTGATTTTATAGTGAAATAGTACCGAGGATAAATAAAGTTTATTATTATTATTATTATCCTTTCCAAAAATCTGGGGTGGGGATGGATTCTCCGATACAGGAGTCTGGGGTAAGTACCTCTGCAAATTTTTTTGAAGTTTGACACTCTGTAACTACATTTCCAAGTTCTGAAATCCTTTTTCAGCAATGTAATTAAAGTCATACATCATATTTGAGATCGAGTCCAACACAATTGACGCTAAATAACTTTGAATTAAATCGTAGTAGTCATTAAAAATATGAAGAAAACAAAAAAATGTGGTAAAAAGTGCGGGGACAATGATATACTCGTCCCCCTTAAACCAAAAACTGGGGGGACGTGTCCCCTCTATCTCCCCTCTCTAGATTGACGCCCTTGTTATACAGGGGCCGGTTGTTCGAAAGATTAGATAAAGCTATCCAGTGGATACTGACTTGTTGTATCCTTTGTAAAATTTCCCATTGATAGCTATAACAAAAAATTACGACTGATGTCGATAAATTAAATTCTCTAATATTTTTATCGCTGACCAAAATGGAAGTTTCAACATTTTTCGTTCAATTTATGAACGCTGAAAAGTTCACTATCCAATGGATAGCGCATTAGTGCTATCCACCTTTCGAACAACCGGCCCCCTAGATACATAAAACTTTTCGCTGTTCTTTGTCGCCTGCAATACTTCAACAGAATTAGTACGAGTAATTTTCGCCGGTAACAAAAGTGCTGCAGTTTTTTTGCAAAATTCAGGCGATTATACTGTATTTGTACAGCTTTGGGTTGTGGTAGCTCTCGATAGTCCCAAGTGACAGTAACATAAAGAATTTTCACCCGAAAACGGGTGCAAACACTATCAATTTACGACAGAAGCAGCAGGTAATTTAATAACTGGGCGTCAAAATGACAAAAAAAACACAAACGTTTTTGATAACGCCAGAAAACGCAAGAAAACTACTCAGGTTAGCCCGTTCTCCACTACGCGAATTTTTTCGAGCGAAAAGTAAATCCAGCAACGTGATTCGCTAACAAAGTAATTTGCCCCGAAAAGTCGAAAACGAGCCAATCACGGTACGCATGTGCTCAATGCTCCATTCGGCGCCATTTCGTTTCGCAACGTGAACGCCCGGACATTTCTCGGAATTTATCGACTCCCGAGGTTGTGAAAACATAAACAAAACTATTTGATGTTTTTCCAGAAATTCTGCCAAAGAAACTCGCTTTTTGAGCTCAAGAATGAGGCCTTTTTGCACTCTTCATGACTTCCTAAGGTATTACGCAGCTACAGGTTTACAACAGGCGTTCGAACAAGCAGCAAAACGAACGTTTTGCGCTTGAATTGTCGAAAGTCATGGATGTCAAAGAACTATTTCGCTGTTGCAGAACTGGGGACATAGAAAAATTGAGGTTCGTTTCTTGGAGCAATTGCAGAATACCCTTTGAAGTATCGTCACTTGGCTAGAATGCAGTTTAGCAAACACCGGGTTCGGGCAAGATTGGTTTGCGGGCTCAGCGTTCGCAATCTAATATTATGTTTTTTGTATGGTCAGCGTCGTAAGGTGTCAGCTAAACTGCATTAGCCCTGAATTTAATACATACTCTAACACAAAACACTTATCTATGTACGTAATGTGAGTGAAAGTTTCCGATAGCATACCTACACACGCAGTACGCATATGTATGGCTGAGTACCGAAATACAGCGGTCAATGAGTTAGCAGGAAAAATTGGCGGATAATTATAGTTGACTCATTGACTGGCAAGAGCTCTTCTGTGATGAGCGAAATTCTCTGGTGTTAGGCAAAGTAAAGCCAGATTGGAAAGTTTGTTCTGTGCAGGCGAGAAATTGCCTGTGCACTCTTCACTGTAGCTAGCTGCAACCATGCAGATGAAGCGCATGGGCCTTTATTCCACCCACAAATTCTAAGATTTTCTGATCTTCAAAAGTAGAAAATTATAAATGTCAGCTTTTCGTAGTCTGAAAATAATTATCCCCCCTGATGAATGTCAACCGCCTGTGTGCAAAATGTAGGGCTTCCCAAGTGACTCCCCTGAGCAATTAAAAAACTTTCCAATCTGGGAGTAAAATGCACTAGTTGGCCATATTAGAATCCATGGTGACTCAATGGGTTATCTTCTCGTTTTAGGTATCTTTTAGATGTTAAAGACATTGAAGTGAATGTCCGAGATCACTGGGATAGCACTCCATTGTAAGTAAGCTAGGTTTTCTTGTTATATATTTCTACTGTTGTACCATATCTTTTCACGTAAAATGTGCAGGCACTGTCTTTCAAATCTTGCCCTAACTTGACTCATTTCATCAGCTCTTTGACATTCCATTCTTGCTCTCCACTAGGTATTATGCTTGCCTGTGTGGACATGAGGATTTAGTATTGCTTCTTTTAAAGAATGGTAAGAATTTTGCAGTAGTTGTATTAATAAAATACATGATAAAAATTCTCAATTCTGATTGGTTAAATGCAGTGCAACTTTTAGGAAATACAGTGCAAAGAAAGAAATTCAGTGCAATTTTTCAAAATTTTCTTAAATTTGTTCAAAAAACATTTTTAGCTGAAAAAAAAATCAGTTTACAAAATTATATTTGTGCTTGTCCTTGTCACAAAGTATTGCACAGTAACCAAAGAGTTCATCCTTCACGTTGAATTTTTTCATGAATAGTATTAATAAGTTTATTAAGTTATGGCACCTTTCTTGTGGAATTTGGAAAAAATATACACTGGTTAGTTTTTCAAAGATGTAAAATTTGCATTGCACCTTCGAACTCTTGCAATTTTGATAGTGTTTGAAAAACTGACTCATGCATGTTTGTTTTCAAATTGCACTCGAAACCATACTATTAACTAAGTAGAATCTTTGGTGTTTACACAGAGTGCTTAAATAAGGCAACGTCTACTTTTTGATTCAAATTATGCTCTATTACATAATAATAATAATAATAATGTTTAATGATCCATCTTAGGTTTAAAAAAGTACAATGGATTTTCAATGCGGAATAGATTAAAATATGTTACAATGTTAAGAATGTTATATACAATAATGCAAAGAATACAATTAGGAAAGAATAAATAAGACTAGATAGCTAAATATATACACTAGAACGGGCGAGGAAAGAACAGGGAAACAAGTTGTATCCACAGCTTGTTGGATACAACTTGTTTCCCCAGCACTTACTGCTTCATCAAGCGTGCAATCATCAGCATACTTGGAGGTATCAATGGCTAGATTAGTAGGAATCTCGTCTTCTAAGTCGTCAATGTAATACATTAAATAACATAGGAGAAATCACCGATCCTTGCGGAACTCCGGCTGGACATGGAGCAGTTGATATGACATTGTTTGAGATAGTTTTACCTGAACTGCTTACGCTTGAAACCGTGTTCTTTTGCAGTTTTGAATAGGTTTATTTGATGCTTTGCTGCAAAAAATAAATAAACCTGAGAATTTTTAGTAGAATTTGGTAATTTTTAGATGCTCCTATGTTATGCAGTTTTATCAGCTTGCATTCTGACCTTAAAGTCAGTTTTAAAATGAATAACATTTTCTTGTTACACTTATATGGTTCTTGTCTTGAAATGAGAATTGCAGTGATTTGATAGAAAATGTATGCAAAGTTGAAATGATAAAACAAAATATCTTTTGTGGTATTTTAATGCTAACATTAGCCTCAAACTTTAAGTTCTTCAATAAATAAATAGTTTTATTAAAATCGACCCTTGCAGCCCAGGAGCTGAATTATGATAAATTTTTTATAATATTAGAAAAACTATATTACTTCAACTAGATCTACCTATTTTTAAACATTGACAGTTGTTATAAGAATTATTGATTGTAAAACTGTTTTTATATCAATTTTTTTGACAATACAAGACCTTCCTTATTAAATATTCGTAGCGCTTTGAAATTTTGGTGGTAGAGATATCACTGATATTGAAAGTTGCGTCAAAAGAAGGTATTTTAAAATTGCTGTCACAAAGATTTTACTGCTGGTTGTCGCACAAATGACCCTAGCAAGGATATCCTGACAATTTTGCTTGTCAAGATAGGAGTTTTGCCAATTTACGGGTTGGCTTAATTGCAGTCAAACCAGATGTTCTCTTGCAAGCAACATTGCAACATTGTCTCTTAATATTGCAATTTTGACTCAGAGACTGTTCTAAGCAGTTTGCAACTGTTTTTGTTAAGAAACTGCACATTTAAATTGACAATAAGATTTGTACACACGCCCTGTAATTGGATTGTTCAGCGATAAAGAAACTAATCATATACTCCGAGCAACTGGATTGGAACTCACTTTTTGAAATAAAATTGATTGTGAATTTTATCTGGAAATTTGTTTGTGTCACTTGCAATATTATGGGATAGTATTTGCAATGTTGTGTGAAAGAGAACGTCCTGTTTGACTGTAGTGTACATGGACCACTGAGGAAGCTTCTTAGCCAAAAACAATATATGGTTCTATAGGAAGTGACGTCAGTCATATGATAAAGGTCTATAATTGCCTGAGGGTTATAATAATTGGATTCTCAATTAGTGTTCTCACTTTCAAGGAAATTTCCCTAAACTAATGAAATTGGAACCTGTTTAAATACATCTCCTGAGGAGATGTATTTGTAACAGTATTTGTATTATGAAATTATAAATAAAGTTTATGATGATAGATATTTTAAGGAAATCCTAAGGAAATTTCTAAATTTTTACTTAATCATTGATACAAAAAGTATGTTTCTATCGCTGCAGGGAGGCTGTACAAAACAGCACAATTACGTTCGTAAGGGTTACAAGTGCGTGCAGGCTCGGAACTGTTTGGACATGAGTAGCTTACTTCTACATGGTTGTGGTAGAGCACGCACGTCTTCGCATGCAAATACACAACGTAGATGTAGCTTTAAAACAGCTTTACTGAAAACAGTAAGCTTTGCTATTTTCGGGCCAACTTTCTGCCTTATTCCCCATCCAGTTTAAGACTTCAGCTAATCTAGTTTAAGATAATTATATTATATAATTGTTGTAATTGTTATTTTATAATTAACAGCTTTAGCACATAAAAATAATTCTGACAATTGTAGAAACAAATCTCTTATTGGGGTTAGTGTGTCTGTAAAAATTCTCTCCATCTTGTGGGCTCCAGTTTGAATGAAATTTTGTTCAATCTCATGAAATTTTAATCTGAGTTTTAAGGAAATCTGTTTAACTACATGCGAGAGCCCCAAAGGATATGGGTTAAAGGGCTTTGACTGCTTTCTAATATTACTATCCTCGCTTTTATTCGTTCAGGTTCTCGTTGTGAAGCGAATACGTTTGATGGCGAGCGATGTCTGTATGGGGCGTTAACTGACAGGATCAGAAGAATCTTAGAAAGATATAACGCCATCAACTCAACTTGCATGAGAAGAGAATCATACGATGAGTTCCTTCGAAGGTATACTGGATGTTTTTTCAACTCAGAAATTTCATTGCGAATTGTAGTGATGTCATTTGCTCATCACGTGAACAGTGAGTGGAGCGAAAGAAGGGAAAAATACTAATGTTATGTTACAGCGAGAGATGAAAGAAGAAAAGTATATGTAGTTTTCGCAAGCGTCTTTATAATATTACACACCAATAACCGAAAAAATTATGCCGTGGCCATTCGTATTGGAGCTGCTACTTCAATATTGCTTCGTTATTCTTGCTAGAGCAGTTTAAACTGCTTCTCTTTCAAGTTCTTTTCGAGCTAAACCCATCCTAATTCCACCCCTAATATTAGAAAAAAACTTTACCCAAGAGGAACTTTCAAAAGTATAAAAAGGACTGAGTATTTTTTAGAAAAATCAGCGAAATGGTTTGCAAGACTTCCAAATCTGTCCTGCATCAGTCTAGCGCGCTGACCACTCAGCTACCGCCTTATGGTTGCTTTCCAGTTACGTGTCTTTGACTCGCACGTACAGGCACATGAAGGTTTAAATCCTTGAAAGTTGTATCGTTTTTTGAACATACAAGAACAAGTACACCTGCGTATGAATTCTTTTGAATTCTAAATTCTCTAGAATTCTAAAACTAGAATTCTAAATTCTAGAATTCTAAAATTAGAATTCTAAAATTCTACGCGTTATCGACACGCACGTCAACGCACGTACAAGTTAAAATTGCAGTAGAACCTATATTTTCTTTACTTTTCTTCTTGCGATTGTTTATACAAGATAGGTTTTATTGCAATTTTAACTTGTGCGTGCGTTCGCGTGCGTATCGAAAACGCGTAACTGCATGGAAATCAGTTTTTAAGGTGGCCCCCTGGAGTTTGTCTCCGGGGGTATTTTGATCGTATAAACAAGTAAATCTTAATGCTGAAATAACATTTTGGTCGCGAAACAAACGTTGAATATCTTGCGTTTCCTTCGGTGAATTTTTTTCATATTTTGCACATCGATTGCCGGTTATTTACTTGTTTATTGCCAGATTTTAAAAAAATTAAATCGATACGTTTTTGAGTAATTCGCGAAAATTTACTGTGCAAAACTTCTTCGATTTATTTTTTTAAAATTTGGTGTGTAAGTTTAAAAGAGTAAAAACTTTCTTTGCGCAAATTATGAAAAAAATTCACCGAAGGAAACGCAAGATATTCAGCGTTTGTTTCGTGACTAAAATATTATTTCGGCATTAAATTTCACGCATCTGTACGATAAAAATACCCCCGGAGATAAAACTCTAGGGAGCCACCTGGAGCAACGTGATTGGGTAGCAAAATAATTTTCCGCGAAAAAGTCGAAAGTGAGTTATGCTCGTTCTCCACTACGCGAATTTTTCCGAATGAAATATAAATGCAGCAACGTGATTCGCTAGCAAAACAATTTGCCGCGAAAAAGTCGAAAACAAGCCAATCACGTTGCCGGATTTCTTCTTCGCGCGAACAAATTCGCGTAGTGGGGAACGGGCTTTAATCACGTTGCCAGATTTATTTTTCTCACGAGCAAGTTCGCTTTGTGGAAAACGGATCCTACTCTTTCCTGCCTTTCCTGTAGAGCGCCGTATATTCAGGCAGGGTTGTCATTGGGTATGAAGGAACGTATATTACTATAATACATGAGAGGGCTATGAGGGAGAGAGGGTTTCATACTTGGGTGTGGGGAGCGTATATTCGGGAGAAGGCTGTATTTGAGTGGAAAGTTAAAATTGGAATTAGTGAATGTAATAATTAGGGTAGAAATGGAGGGATGGTGCTGTTTGGGTTCTCATTTGAAAAGAATTCGTCAACTGTTGTGCTGACAGTCATAGATTTTCTCCGGGCACTCCAGTTTCCTCCTGCACGAAGAATTGACAATGTGGGTGAGGATTAGCAGATTAGCAAAACTAACACCACGGCTGCTCTAAAGATAAATAGCTGTTAAAAGGGTAAATATGTACGTAGACGTATAAATACCATATACTGTAGATGCACTGAATTTCACTGAATTCATTATGAAAAGTCCTTGTAGAGATAACTAATAACATAAACGGATCTTCAGATTTTCATTTTGGAGGTGAACAAATATTTAGGGGCGAGTGCTACTGCTTGCTTTGGCAGGGGACTGGTGACAAAACCATAATGGTCAAGGCAAATATTGTTACTAAAATTGTGTTTTCTAGGCGGGCAAAACTACATATGTCATTATCTGAGGCCATAATATTAGTAAAATAATCGCAGTAGAGTGTATTCTGTACTATTTTGTGGCTTGAATTTGCATTAAGGGCGTGAAAGGCATTGATAATTTATAAAATTGGCGGGGGGTGCAAAATCCTTTTTAGGGAGTGACAAATGCCTTTAGGGGGGGTGAAAAAATTCTCGAAGGTGTGCACCTCCAGCCCCCGTACTCCCCCAGAAAATCCGTCTGTGACTAATAAAATATCAATATCATATCATATTTTATGGTAAAGTTGTCAAGAAAATCTTTTCATTCACCTGCAGATCATTTGAACAAGGACTTTTTGCGGATATATTCTTTGTGGTGCATAGTGAGACAATCCCAGCGCATCGCGTGATCTTGGCTTCAAGATCAGAATATTTTGCTGAAATGCTACAAACCAAATGGAAAGAAAAAAATTGCTATTTCCCAAGAACGTCTGAGGTGAGTTAGCAAAGATTGTTTTTAGTTTGACTCTTTTCAAACACCAAAGGTTTTCTCCGATATTTCTGGTTCTCTCTTCTGCACTAGATCAATAAAAGACGACTTTTGCAGGATCTCCAGGAGGAATGCTTTAGAACTTATAGAGATATCCAGTATAGATACAGTTTGTTTAGTTTATCACTAAGTGATTCCTCTTACTGGATTTCTTGGCCGAGTATAGTTTAATACTTGTGGAACTGTTTAGTGACGCACCGATATGGAAATTCACCGATACTCCGATAACCGATATTACAAGGCCGATATTTTGCCGATACCGATACCGATAGTCTACTCCATTTCACAAGACTCAAAGATGACATCATTAGAATATACCACTAGTATACCTGATCATTAATACTCATTAAAGCGACCAAAACGACTTCCTCGGGGTTTTTCGAACATCATTGTTGGTGTTATATACCATCCTCCTGGTGCCAATAACAGTGACATGCTTAACTATCTGAGAACTTCGATGGAATATATTGAAGCAAATTTTATGAATTGTGGAATAATTTTATTGGGTGATTTCAACAAACTTGATTTTAAATTCGTTGCAAATTGTTTTCAACTCAAACCTGTCATCAACTTTCCGACCAGAGGCTCGAATATACTTGACCAAATTTTCACTAATTTGAAGAAATATTATAGCCCACCGGTTTCCGGTCCCCCTTTTGGTTTGTCGGATCATGTTACTGTTACCATTTTCCCAGAAATACGGAAAGTGCAACAAAAACAAACGAGAGCAGTAAAATATCGAGACAAGAGACCTAGTAATGTTGCAAGTTTAGGCCGTTTTTTAATGAACATTCAATGGGAG
>JAOBYK010539782.1:0-31927 GCA_025434845.1 Phenganax subtilis
ATTGCACACCTCTTATGGAAATCAGCAAATGTTGAATGGGACTAGTGTGCTTAAATAAAGTTTTTCATTCATTCATTGTTCAGGTTATCAGCTACACACTGCAGTACCTGCACTACTATTCTGCTTAATTTTGTATTGATAATTGAATTTATCATTGTACTATAAGCATTGGGATAACCTTTATACAACACAAAAAAGCGGAACCATGCACGGAAATATAGTCGTATATCGTGACTTTACGTATTTATGAAACTTATAGTCGATAATGCGTATCGTTTTAATTCCCTTTAAACTTTAGTACTGTGAACACAACAAGCGGAGCTTAATGTAGAATGGAAACGGTACATTCCTTCACATCATGAATAATTAGTAAGCTAACATACTACAATCTTGTACCAATTCGATTAAAGATAACCACCTGCTAGAAATGCAAATGTACCAAGGTGTCGTAGTGGGGATTCTCCAACCACCTGCAATACAATCTTATACTATTTCAAAAATCAACACTGAAAAATTCACCACCTGCACGAAATTCATTTTTGAGAATTTTTGCAAAAATTTCAAAACCTATATAATAAAGAAGCAATAAACACACAAACTAATTTACATAATAGATCGGGGAATCGGGTGATTAATTCAATGTATATAAGTAAGGAACAAAGAATTAACACGCAAAACCATAATAAAATGAATTTTAAAGAAACAAGAAAGAAGTATGAAAGTCTTCCTATATATAAAGATGATACATTTGAGAGAACAAAACCAAAAGTCAACCTCGAGTCAGCATTAATAAGACCAAATCGTTAAGTGTCAAGATTATGGCAAAGTGAACAAAAAGCTTGGGAAATAGAACGACCTAGAAGAAGAATTGTATAAAGCGAAGCAGAAGCATTAACAGGAAGACCATTTGGACAGCCATCTAAATAGGAGTTTTTCACACCACCGAGACCGACAAAGAATTAAAACCAGGACAACAATAAACACAATTTATTCCACATAATTATAAAAACATGGACAACGCCGTTAATCAAGTTGGTTCTAACACTTCTGCTAAAGCCGCGTTAGATAGATTTAGAAGTACGCAAAGAAACAGAAACACGTCGGACGTCCATTAGGTTCGACTAATCTAACTCCTACCGTCATCAACATCATCAACAGAAAAAATAATAGGTCCAAAAATCATAAAACCTACAACAAAAACTAATTTCCATAATAGGCCGGGGAATCGGGTGATAAATTAAACGTATATAAGTAAGAAACAAACAATTAATTTGCAAACTAAGGATAATAAGAGTAATACATCATCAAACGATAAAAAATTGATTTCTAAAATCTAAAATCCTATGACAAAAATAGAGATGAACGCAAATCAAACAAAGAAGTTACTACGAAAACTAGACGACGATAAACAGATATTAAATGAAGAAATCGAAATGGAGAATGGGTTAATTAATACAGCTAAGGAGACGGTAAAAGACATCCAACAAGAAATAAGAGAACGAAATACAAACTATAAAGCAATGTTAGAACGAAAACAAGACCGATCAAAACTAAAGCAATATAGAGATCAAACGGAAGAAATGAGACAAGCGAAAGTCATATGGAGCAACATTAACAATAACACCATAGGTCGAAAGAAATACTTAGTCCAAAAATGTCGTATGGACATTTATAATAAAAAGAAATCGATTTAAAACTGTAGTGAGACCTATTCCTAAGCCACGAACAAGAACACCTTCTATGCTAAAACAAAGACCAATTCCAAAACCAAGAACGTGAAAGAGCCACTTACTAGATAAGCCTATTGAAGATATCGTTGTTCAACCTTTAAAACCAACAAAATATATAAAACCAGTTCCAAAACGTATTCCTCCACCTAGAACAAACAAGGGTGAATTTTGTTTTTGACCAATCAGAGCGTTTGTTTATCATTTGGCGCTAAGCCAATCAGGACACGTAGATTTTTACTTCTTCCGGTTTAAACACTCATTTCAACGCGAAAATTGTGGTCGTAAATAAAGCCTTGGAGGGGCCTGGTTTTTTAATTTTTAGTATTTATTTTAACGGTATTCTCTAAAATATGAAAGTTTCGAAAGATTTGCCGCTGAGATTTGCATTTATTTGCCTAGTTTTGAAATTATCTCCATTTAAAGAACGGCCGATGACATGTCACTCTTTCGAATAGGGCGAAATTGTTCAATAAGATCAATTATGATACGTGTAAGGAGGTGAAGAGGCATTTGCAGCCCCTAAAAGAACTATTATAGTGCTTATAATGTGTTCAAGAAAGGCTTTGAGTATTATGTTTAGGTTTTGGCGCGAATTCGTTCGTCTTATATTACTAGATACTACAAATGTTCAGCGACAGAAAACTTGACAAGAAATTCTGTACCTGGCTAATTGCTTGCAAAGGTCGTCACTAGAAAGGCTTCTGAGCTGATACAGAAAAATTTCGTTGGAGGGAAACTTTCAAAAGTGCTGTAGTCTGTTAGAACGACTTATTCGAAAAAGTGACATTTCATCAGCCGTTCTTTAAATGGAGATAATTTCAAAACTAGGCAAATAAATGCAAATCCCAGCGGCAAATCTTTCGAAACTTTCATATTTTAGAGAATACCGTTAAAATAAATACTAAAAATTAAAAAACCAGGCCCCTCCAAGGCTTTATTTACGACCACAATTTTCGCGTTGAAATGAGTGTTTAAACCGGAAGAAGTAAAAATCTACGTGTCCTGATTGGCTTAGCGCCAAATGATAAACAAACGCTCTGATTGGTCAAAAACAAAATTCACCCTTGTTTCCTAGAACAAAGAAGCAACTTAATAGGAACAAAATGAATGAGTTCTATGATTGGTTAATTAGCTATATTCCTGAGAACGTAAAAACTAAGTTTTCAAAACATGCACTAAAATGAAAGCTCAAATTATGAAGTTTTACGAACGTCAACAAAGCGAACCCACACCCAAGATCGAACCAATTCCAATAATCGAGGAATGGGAAGAAACCCTCAGCGGTCGTGCGCGTACTCATATGATAACAGGTGACCCTGGGTGCGAGCCATACACGTGGTTAAGAGTTCGACTAAAAGACAAGCTCATAAAGTTCCTAAAGACACTAGTAGTTAAAATGGTCGAGCTCGTGCTGGTGTGCAACATGTTTCTACAAGATCTGGCTGCGGGTGAAATGGCTAAACAAGAAGTGGACTTCTTTAGCTCTACATACCATACAATATTACAAGGCTTAAACGTAGAAGAAATTTATGAGAAAATGGTCGATAAAACATTGAGGTCGTTCGAGATCAAGCAGACTAGAGTCGATAGAACATTTGTTGATACACCAAGGAAAATATGTATCTCTGAAAGGTTCATCTTACATTCCCGCTCCCAAATGGCTCGCTGACAAAAAAGCAGTAGTGAAACCAAAGAACGACTGTAATACCGAGCAAGGTGAACCTCCTCAGGAGTGTTTCAAATGGGCGATGTTCATAGCAAGGTTTACAAACGCGGGGCAACGGCAACGGCAAGATCGTGGGAGGAGTACTAATAATCTGAAAAAGAAATAAAAGACCCTTGATTGGACAAAAATAAGATTTCCAACACCGATCGAAGATATTAAGAAGTTTGAGAATAGAAAATAGTTAAAGATAAACTTGTTTCGTTAAAATAAAAAAGATAGAGTTTTCCCGATGGATCACATTCATGACTATCCAGACATTAAACTTCTACCATTAGAAAACAAACACTAGGTCATGAACAACAACATGAGCAGGTTGGTTAGATCACAACTAACTAAGAATCATAGAAACGTCCACGTGTGTGATAACTGCCTACAATATTTCAGGAGAGAAGACTTCCTGTTGAAACATAAAGAGAACTGTAGACTCCACAAACCATGTAAACAGTACATCCAGACCCAGGCACCTACGTACAGTTACACAATTATAATCATACGACACAAGTACCATTTGTAATATATGCAGACTTTAAGTGCTTCACTAAGCCTATGGAAAAACACTTAGGAAAAGGCACGACACAGTATCAAAAACACATTTCCAGTAGTTTCTGCTATTACGTGAAATGTTTGGACGACTCGGTCTACACACCAAAATTAGTTCATCGTACAAAGAAAACTGAGAATGATGACATTGCACAAATATTTGTAAACATGTTGGAAGACGAAGTCAAAGACATCCACGAAATGTTTAGGTTTCCAAAGAAAGCGGATCCTACTAAGCAAGGCAAACAAGATTTCGAAAATGCCACCCATTGCTACGTTTGTAAAGAGTTGTTAGTAAAAGACAAACTTCTTGATCATTTTTACTTTACTGAGATATATAGAGACACCGCTCATAGTAGGTGTAATCTAAAAATGAAGAAGCCAAAGTTTATTCCGGTGGTTTTTCACAATTTAAAAGGATATGACTCCCACTTATTCATCAAAGCGTTGGTGAACAAACCTGGTGAGATCAATTGCATTTCAAAGAATGAAGACAAATACATCAGCTTTACAAACAGAATCATCGTGGACAGTGTTTTGAGCAAACAAAACGGTAAAACGTGCGCAACATGTTATTGCGCAATACCCGCTATGCAACCAATTTTTTCAAAATTTTATATGGGAGAAGGAAAAAATGTTGAAATGAACAGAAAACCCGCACCGGTTTACTAAATGCGCAACTGTGTCCACATTAAACAAATGTTTATACAAACCACAAGCTCAAAATTGCTAGCCATTAGTTTAGAATGACTTTTCCCTCCGCGATTTACAAATTGTCGATGAGTCACCTTGCTTTAGTATTAAAATATATGCCTTCTACAACAAAGTCCAATCGAAAAGATGCTCTTATGCGACAACCCATACACGAATGCTGACAAGCAAAACTTGTTCCAGTAAGATGAAGCTCTGAACAGCCCAGACAAACCAAAACACAAAAATCTTATCTTATTCTGACATTTCCTTTTTCCTCAAAACGTTTGCAAAATATTGTAACAACCACAAACATAGAAGTATGTTCAGAAATATTTTGAGTTTTGAAATAGCCATAATTTCTTGAGATTTTGCAGTATTTCAACTTCAAAAACGTCTACTTGAAGGTCTTTCTAAATTTTCAAAATGTGATTGCTTGGAATCTCAATCCACATGATCTGCAGAGCTACTGGCCGCTGTTTTCAACCAGTTCCGGCCAGATGCTTTAAAGGGATTTATTGACTTCAAGACTTTATAGGCACTTTCCTTTAAGACAGATAAACTATTAGATGACATTATATCTGAGTTCGCATGTCCAATTATAGAGGTGGTGGAATTTAACGGTTGCAAATCATTCAAGGGTTCAAGAAACGTCTTGTTTATTGTATCAGCAATTTCAAGTTCATTCATATTATTGAACATTTCAATTTGGATGTTTGACTGCAACTCAGGTTTCTGAAGAGGGGCCATACCACTGATTTTTTTAACAGCAGACCACCAATCTTCAGGCTTCGCATGCTTGAGGTTTTTTATCTTATATAAGTAGTAGTCTTGTTTACACTTTTTCCGTTCTCGGTTTACTTGGTTTCAATAGTACTTGAAAGCGTCATAATTGCCATCTTTCAATGCTTGTTGACGCTTTCAAATATTTGATTTGAGTTTCTTAGTCATCCAAGGTACATCACTTGTACAAATTCTCTTATCTTCTACTGGCTTTATGATTGCCGTAGTAGTAGTGATGACATCGTTGAAGAAGGTGACTTTCTTTTCAGAAGTTTCCAATTTATGCAAGCATGACCAGTGGACAGAAGACAAGACTCTACCCAGTGCCAACTTATTACTTTGACTCATATCTCTAGTGCATAAAATTTTAAGATTGTCTAATTTCTTTGACTTTGTCATCGGAAGAACTTTGATGCCGAAGTGGTCAGATAGACCAAATGGAGGAAGTTATTCAGGTTGGTCATAGAACTGACTTAAGTTTGTTAGTATGGTACAAGGATACGCTCTCCTTTAGAGTTGAATTTTACCAACTGTTTTAATCTGAACTGGTGACTAATACGACTAGTATTTAATCTGTTCAGATCTCTTATGATTATAATGCCACAATTTTGATTGTTGGCTTCGATACTGGCGAGTGTTTCAATGAGATAATTGATCATAATTTGATTATCTGACGCTGGTGGGTGATAGATTATTCCTATGACAATACTAGATAAATCACGGGGTACTCGATTAGGTCTTATTTTCAACCACAAAACCTCAAGACTAGCATGATGAAGATCGTTAAAGAAGAAGGTACAAATTTCATTCCTAATATAGACACAGACTCCACCATGTGACCCCCCATTGCGATCTTCCCTATAGATTCGATGTCCTGCTATGTCAATTACAGTATCTTGGATCGAGTCTTCAAACCACGTTTCTGTAAACGCAGCCATATCTATTTTTGAATTCGAGAACAGGTCTTATTTCTTCAATTTTTGGGGTGATTGACATCACATTCGACGGAAGTAGTCCTGGTACGAAATTAAAGTTAGACTGTATCACGGCTGTCTTAATGGCAATCAAGTTACAACGGTTTACACCAGTGTTTCCAACAATAAGGGCTGCGGTTTGTGGGAGGTAACTTCATCATTTTCCAGACTAAACTCAAGTGGCTTAGCTCATCTGGGTCCCTACGAGGAGGGTGTGACGTTGGCTGGGGAAACGATAATAGGACCGTAATTTGGGGAAGTTGCGGAAGTATTGGCTGTCGAGGTGTGCAAGGGAACAATAACCCTTCCGAAAATTCTGATTGTACCCACAGTTAGGCACCTTTTTTGAATTTTTCTGTAATTTCGATTTTCGCTGTAAAAAGGCACGATTTGTTATTCTTATTGGAATGCACAGTTGGGAAATTTTAATTTGCTTCTGGGACAACTTGTGAGCAACTTGTTGGTGGTTCTTGGTTTAAATTCCTACCATCCTTACTATCGATGTCACACATAGTCTTCTTAACTGGACTGCTAATCGAAATACTGCAGGCATCAGCCTTTGCAAATGGATTGTCCCTTTCTTTTGAGGTTTCATGACTTATTGTTAACTCTTGGACTGAATTCCCACCAACAACACTGTCAGTGACCTTTGCAGTTTCCTCAAGCGGGTCATGATCCTGCGCTTGATCTCTTTCTGTTTCAAAGTTTGGGCTTTCAGTGGCGCTTTGACTAGTGCTTTGTAATATATCAAATGGTGAAATGAACTGTGTAGATAAACGTGCATCAGATTCTACTTCTCCAGCTGCCGCCTCCCTATCAACTGGCTTCAAATCACTTGACTTGTGTTTTTGCCTACGTTTATCATCGTTTTGGTTCACAGGATTTGACAACTGACTTTGACGCTCGTTATCAACCGACGTGGTCATTGATCCTTATAATTTTGACTTAAATGACTTAACATCTTCATGGAGGCAATGAACTTGCTTCTCTAAAATTCTATTTTTGAATTTCTCCTCATCAAGATTCATTTAAAGTTTTGCTATTGCACCCTTTAGATTCTGCACCACCAAGGTCAAGGGTTCTCCCTGAGCTTTGATAAAAGACTGCATTGCATCCATTTTACTATTTAATATTTCGAGCTGTAGTGACCAGCCATCTGTGTCTATTTCGTTGCTATTCACAAATTCGGTGGTGTTTTCAAAACCTTCCTGTGGAACTTCACTGCAATTGATCAGATAGTCCCTGTTTTACTCCCCACTCTTTCCCTTAAGTGACAGAGTGTTCAGCTTACCGGGGTACCAAACAACAGCAAAGTCTGAAGACGATGCATCAAACCGTTTGAAGCAGCCACCGAAGGGCCACCATTTGCCATGCTGACCTAAAGCTGTTTTCATAAAAACTTGTAATGCATCGTAATCATCACATCATTTTAAACGTTTACCATCGTAAACTATACTCTTCAACAATATAGCCGCATAAATCTTGCAAAAATCGCAAACAGCGACAAGATTTTCGATATTTAAGTGGGAGCTATGCGGTGCATGGCCGTCAGCCATCGTTTATCCTTTGCCGCTATAACTATCGCTATGTTTAGTGTATAAAAATAGATATGTTTTCATTTTGCAGAGGTTTTTATGGCGATTTTAGTGGCACCAGTTTTATAACTATTAGGCGTGCAGAACATGAGTTATTAGCACGTGAATTTTATACGTCGAATTCGACCTGTATTGACTTGCTCTGTCACCAAAATTTCATAGACGAAATTATGTGGTGCACCATGGAGTCCTAGAAAACTACTTAGAAAAAGGTTTCATATTGAAGAAGAGAAATAAAGGTGTGACATTGAGGATTCCGAACAGTTGGAATCGTATATAGAATTAAACTCTAATCTTCAAGTAAAGTTTAAGAACAAGTTCGAGAAGGACTTTTTCAAGTTGATGAACAACAGCATGTTTGGAAAGACTATGGAAAACATCTAAAACCGAGTGGACAATCAACTGGTGAAGGCTCCAAGACAATTTGAGACCTAGTTAAGAAAACAAACTTCATATGGTTCACGATACTTTCTGAAAACTTAGTAGCCATCCACATGTATAAAATAAAAGTGATTCTTAACAAGTCGATCTATGGAGGAATTAGCATCTTGGATACATCAAAGTCGCTGATATACGACATCCATTACAATTATATAAAACCAAAATACGCTGATAAAGTTGAGTTACTTTTCACAGACACGGACTCTCTATGCTATGTGATCTACACGAATGATTTCTACAAAGACATAGCAGAGACTTGGAGAGATTCTTCGACACCAGCAAAATCATTACAGACTCTCCTCACATAACTAAGGGTCTAAATAAAAAGGTTCCTGGAGTGCTCAAACACCAGTGTGGTGGCACACAGATAGCAAAGTTTGTAGGACTAAAAGCAACGTTGTATGCCTACGAGAAACAAAACGGTAAAACAGAAATTTGCTCAAAGGACTAAAGAAATCTGTCAAAGACAGACCCTAAAGATTGAAGACTATGAAAAATGCTTGTTCACAAAGGCTCCAGTCACGAGGTCAAGGAACGTCATAAGAAATACAAAGCCCGAACTATTCACAGAGACTGTGGATAAGATCGCATTGAGTGCGAACGATGATAAGAGATATATCTTACAAGATGGAATAAACATAATGAGGTATGGACATTTCAAACTGAACAAGGTAAAACTAGCGTTAAGGTTGCTCTAAGAAATGTTTATTTAAGTTTAGATAAACATTATAAGAAATTTGAAAACCAGAAATGTCATCACCGTCACCAGAGGTCCAAATCGAGGTGGATCGTCTGCGCAGAAGTATTTAAGGCTTTGATCCGTGACACCATATTTTGGCTCTGGTTTTTCTTCTACTTCAATTTTATATATGTTGTCACCAACGACCAAGTTTTCCTCTTTCTCAGGAGGTCTTTCAAATTTCCAAGAACTAACTCCAAATAAGCTTAAATACTCTAGTGCTATTATTATAGAGGGAAAATTTTCTTCCCAACCAGAATCAACGTGTGTTATTTTTGTTTTATTACTAGGATTTGGCAAAGGGTGATGTCAATTATAGCTAATTTTTTTTTATACTTTTTCAAGTGCCCAACCTTTGACAATTCCTAAAACACCCATAACGATGCATTGATACTCTTGCATTTATGTACTTGGTCTACAGTAGTCTTCTAATCTTGGTGTCCATTGCAATCTCGTCGTGTCTAACGTTTTCTTAAGCGCTTCTAGGTTCTTGTTTCGTCGTGTTTGATGTCTTTGTTAGCATCATCTAGTTCTTGTCTCAATCTAGCGAGCTTGTTTTTACGATCTACTTCTTTTTCGTACCAAGCTTCATTGTCTTTTGCAAGTTTCTTCATAGCTCAGTTGTGTCGATTCATTTCTGCTTCATATCCATGGTGATTCAACTTCCTAAACAAAAATGCTGCACCAGAAAATGCCACCGCATTAAACAATCTTCATGCAATCATTGAAGCCATTTATTGTAAGGGATCATTTTTCGATTTTTTCTGGAATTATTTTCTTGCCCTCGAGGCACTTTACGACGATGGATCCCAACATGACAGCTCCAGCTTGTTTCAATCTTCCTTGAATCGACTGTGGGGTTCCCAAAGATTCTCCAAATGATTTCTTGCTCAATATCAATGCACCAAAACCACACAAAGTTAATACGCCAGCGTCGTATAATTGATTTATATAGTTTTTTGGGTTTGGCGGTTGCTCATTTATTATATATGAAAAAAAAAGTTTAACGCTGCTCTGCGGCTACCTTTGGTCGTGTTTTAGAGTTAAACATTCTAGTCGTTTCTCAGTCAAACGTTAGCAACTCGTTGTTTTTTATAACTTTTTCTGGTTCTAGGAGTTTACGTTTCTCTGCTTCTTCCACTATTGGACTTGGTGGCTTCACAGTTTTAGAACTACAATACCATAAATAACAACTTACACCAACTTCTACTACTTCGATTATTCCGATCGGCGTATATCCCCAACTCAATTCCTTTGTGTTTTCATGCTCGATAATGTTTGTTTTTTTCCTTAACTTTGCTTCTCTAGACAACACTGCTAGCCTTTTACTCCATTCGACTTTCTTTGGATCTTTTACTTTTACTTGCCTAGTAATAGTTGGTTCTTGCGTATTTTGTTTCACACTCGCTTCGTTTGTACTCACTGCGTTCGTGCTCACGTTCATTTATTATATAAGAAAATTATTTGAAAATTATTGTGTCTAGGGTCATTTGTATTGTAACGTTAGTTTTGTTGGTGATTGACAGTTGATATTACGTGAGCAATGGCGTTAAAGAGTTCGTTAAGTTGGTTGTTAAAAACTGAAGAGAATTTGTTATACTTGTGTGAATTTATAAATAAATATTCAAGAGAATTGTTTGGTTTTTCATTAGCTCGGACACGTTACAGTATATATATATGATTAGAATAATGTTGTCTAGGGTTACCGTGTATAATACGATGCTTTAAATGGAGGCGGCCATATTAAGTTTATTGGATTGTATACACTATATGAGTGAATGTTAGACATCTTGTACTCAGGTTGTGTATTTTCTTAAATTATTAAAAGGATGAGAATGATTGTAGTTTGATATTTTCCAATTAAATATAATTGAAAAGCTTAAAAAACTGCTGGATGGATAAGGATTGAATTTGATATTTTTTTGAATAGGAATAGTGTCATGACGGTTTCAAATGCTATATATGGTGGAATACCTCAGCTTGATCCAAAAGGAGAACCAACCAGCATTGCTCCGAGATAGCGAAGGTGGAAAGGAGCGATTGAACTGTTTGTTGTTGGAAAAGGAGTCTCTGACAACACTCAAAAACGAGCATTTTTGTTGCACTGCGCTGGAATGGAAGTACAAGACATTTTTGATACATTTTCAAATACTGGAGAAGCAAATGGTTATGATAGAGCAATCGAAGCGTTTGACGCATATTTTAATCCTGCTACTAATGTACCATATGGAAGACATATGTTTTGGCACATGATTCAAAAAGAAAATGAGATGGCTGATCAATTTGTTGCAAGGCTTACCAAAAAACATCAAGTTGTGATTATGGAGACTCGTGTGATGAATTTATTCGTGATCAAGTCATTGATAAGTGTCGTTCTGTGGTGTTGAGAAGAAAATTGCTCGAGAGAGGACAAACCTTCTCACTAAAAGATTTTCTAGAGATCTCTCGTTCACATGAAGTTTCGTATTGTCAAGCCAGGAAGATAAATCATGCCGAGGTTGAAGTTTAGAAGGAAAACGTCAGTTATATTAGTAGCAAAAGAAAAGAAAAGAGTCAAAAGAAGCTCAAGACATCAGACAAGAATAAATGCTTCAGATGCGGCAAAACCAGTCACTATGTTAAATCATTGAAATGTCCAGCCAAGTCTGCCAAGTGCAAAATGTGTCATATAGTGGGACATTTTTCATTTGTATGCAAAACGAAGAACATAAGTCAAAAAGAAAAAAAAAGGAAAAATCAAACAGCTGGAACAAAATCAAGAATTAGAAGAAACGGACAATGGCTATGCCTTCTCTGTTATAAATTGTCCAGATAATGAAAATGGTTTCATTGATGTTGAAGTTGGTAGAGTACCCTGCAATTTCCTTATCAACTCTGGTTTACATGCAAAGTGGTTGATGAAGTCTGTTGGGAGGAACTTAGAAGGAAACACATCAAGTGTAAGTCTCAGAAAATAACACACAGATTTATGCATATAGCTCTACAGAATCTTTAAAAGTGGCTGGAAAATTTATCGCAGATGTCGTGTGTCAAGGAAGAAAAGTCAACGCAGCAGGATTTCTGGTGATCGAAAGAACGGGTAAACCTCTACTAGGAAAAAAACTGCAGTGTGTTTGAGAGTACTGAAATTTAGACCACAATCTCCAAAAACGGGAAATGTACATTCTTTAGAAGATGATGCTTTATTTGGAAAGAGAAAAATGACAAGCTATAGTAATTGTTTTACAGGAATGGGAAAGCTAAAGGATAGACAATTGAAAATTGACTTAGATCCAAAAGCTAAACCGGTGGCACAGAAAGTCTGCAAGATCCCCTATGGGTTGCAATCTAAAGTAGAAAAAAAGTTGGATGAATTAGTAGCTCAAGGCATCATTGAGAAGGTAGATGGCCCAGTTAAGTAGGCTAACCCTTTTGTTGTTGTTCCTAAATCAAATGGGGATACGGTCATGCACACATATGCGAAAAGCAAATGAAGCTATTGTACGAGAGAAGTTTCCTATGCCAACAGTTGATGATATTCTTCATGATATGAGTGGCAGTAAAGTGTTCTCAAAGATCTCAAATATGGATACCATCAGTTGGAACTTGAAGTGAAATTTAGAGATATTAATACAACTGTTACACACAAGGGCACTATCGTTATACCCGTTTGATCTTGGGTATGAACAATGCTGCAGAAGCTTATCAGTATCATGTAGGTAATGCAATTCGTTATGGTGAAGGTGTAGGCAATATATCGGACGTTATTATTGTACATGGAAAAAATCAAGCTGAGCATGATGAAAAGGCTTGAAAAGTTACTGAAAACCCTGCACGAGAAAAATCTCCAACTTAATCCTGACAAGTGCCAGTTTCGCATGACTGAGCTAGTATTTATGGGATATTTGTTGTCAGAGATAGGCATCGGGCAACCAATTCGAAAATGGAAGCAGTGCAGAATGCAAGACGACCTAAAACTCCATCAGAAGTTCATAGCTATCTTGGACTTGTTAATTTTTCAGCAAGATTTATTCCAGATTTGGCTACAACAACAGAACCTCTACGGCAGCTGACTAGAAAAGATACAACTTTTAGATGGAATGAAGCTCATGAGAGGGCTTTAAACAAATTGAAAATGCAGTTGGCTAATGCGGAAGCCCTAGCGTATTTTGACAACGAAGCAAAAAAAAAGGTTGTTGCCGATGGAAGTCCTGTGGGTCTTGGTGCCGTTCTCATTCAGGAGCAGATAAAAATAAGAGACACTAAGATCGAGCTAAAAAATAAAATAAAAAAACTTAAATCCACTAGATGTTTTATGTTTACGTTTAAATTTGGTAACTTAGATCAATTAAATTGGGAAAAACCTTCTAGTAACCGTATTGGATATCCTCCAACCTTTATTAAGCCTCCCACAATTAATAATGATACAAAAGTCAAACTATTATATCATATTTTTGATGATAATATGACATTAACAAACCTTAGCTTCGAACATCAAGTTACTATTATAAAAAAAAGTGATAGCAGAGTCTTTTTAATGTGCTACGACAGGACTTTTTAAATATAAAGAAAGTGGAAAACTGTTGTGTAATAGAAACAGTTAAGGAATTTAAATTAGCTGACTATGTTAGCAAGGTCGATGACATTTTAGTATTTCTTATCAGTTGTCGCCAAACAAGTTTCCTACCATTGGAAATGAATAGGAACTGTATATCATTATTGAATCTTAAAAACCACTTAATTTTATTACATTTTTACTTCGCTGATTTTTAAACAAAACTACTTAACTTTACGGCGTTTTTACTTAAAATTTACTTAAAGTTTACTTGGCCGATTTTTAAGTAAGTTTTAGGTTGTTTATAGAAGTGCTTAGTTTTACTTAAAATTTGCTTGAAATAGATGAGCGAACAAATGACAAGTGAATCACCAAAAACTAGTATTATAACTATGCAAAAGAAAGAAAAAGATCTGCGAAAAGTAGCAGCTGGAAATCGTCTTGCAGACATTTCTAAACAAGCTAATGAAAGAAAAAAAAAGCGTTTGGAAGAACTTGAAAAGAATAATGAAGAGGGCTCTTAGACCATCTCACCGTCCACTAAGACGCTTAGTAGATGAAAAATGCGGATTCTGGCGCAATTTGACCACGCTCACTTTTATGCAAATTAGCTTAATCCTGTCAATAAAACGTAATACTAATTTATACTAAATTCTGTCAATACGTAATACTAATTTATACTAAATTTTGTCAAAACGTAATACTAATTTATACTAAATCCCGTCAAATAAAAACGTAATGCGGATTCTGGCGCCATTTGACCACGCCCACTTTTATGCAAATTAGCTTAATCCTGTCAATAAAACGTAATACTAATTTATACTAAATTCTGTCAAAACGTAATACTAATTTATACTAAATCCTGTCAAAAAGTAATACTAATTTATACTAAATTCTGTCAAATCATTTTTAAGTCTTGACGTTAGAAATGTAATAATAGGAAAAAAACAAAACTATAAAATAAATGGAATCTGAACAATCAATATTACGCGAACAACTCTTAAAACTTTCTGCATTAAAAGAAATTGTTAGACATGATGGAAGACCTTACTCACAAAGTTATATTAAAAAAGCAAGTCATGAAACGCTACAACAAATATATATAAAGACCATCAAAGAAAACAATTATCAGAGACAAATGAGATGTTAACAGACACAGTTGTTGGAAAATTTTCTGAGTTACTCCAATATCTTGAACTTATAGACAATTCAACAGAATTAGGAATAGAACTTATAGAATCTAAACCATTTCGTCAAGACGTAAAATTAATCATGGAATACATTACACCTTATATTCCTCTTATTGGATTTTTTTCTGGAAGACTTATTGTAGGAAAACACATTATAAATAAAAAAGTAAACAAAAACAACCCAGACGAAACAAGTTCAAACACGCCTGATGAAGTATAATTTGCATATTGCACGCATGACTGCACAATAAAACTCCACGAGATAGAGTAAGAATAAAAACATGTTCAACAAAACAAAAACTAATTATAAAATAAAAAGTAAAATGAGTAATAAAATTACAAATAGAAGTAAAAAAATTGAGAACTTGGGGATTTTATCTGAGACGTCAAACAAAACAAAACAATTTAGCGTATATAAAATTAAGAATAAAAAAAAACATTTAATATGATCATTGTTGGATCCACTTGTTGTGGTAAAACTTATTTTCTTCTTAGTTTATTAGAACAAGAATACATGGGGTATTTTGCCTACATTTTTCTAATTTGCCCAACTTATGAGTGGAACAATACATACCAAGATTGGGGTTACAGTGATGATGAAAAATTTATCGTCATAAGTTGTGAACAAGAAAATGTGGAAGCGTTTTTAAAACAAATTGCTGAATTTTCAAAAGGAACGAATTGTTTGATTATTTTTGATGATTGTGCAACTGGGAAATTTGTAAAAGGTAGAAGTTCAGAACTTGTAAATATAGCTTTCTCCGCCAGACATTATGGTATTAGTACAATTGTGATTACTCAGCAACTTATTTCTATCACTAAACCTTATAGAGATAACATTTCAAGACTTGTTTCGTTTTATAATCCAGATAAAAAAGATATGCAAATTATATTTGATAAGTACCTAGGTGGAGTGGATAAAAAAGAGAAAAATGAGATTCTTAAAAGACTAAGAAATATCAGGTTTTCAAAGTTAGATATAAATTTAAGGTATCCATATAATTATACGGTTTAGTAAGTTATGACGTCGTTAAAGAAGTTTCTATACTTTTAAAAGTATAGAAACCACTTACAATACTAGGAAGAGTTTAGTAGTAGATATTTTCAACGACTTTGTTTTTGAAGTTAACCAGACCATCACTAACGACAAATATTTTACATAATACATTGTCAGTTGTTGCTTTCTTCTTAATCTCTAATAGAATTCCATTTTGAGTATTAACTAGTTTTTTCCCAGATCCAACAACAGTAGTGTCTTCTATATACTTTCTCATCAAAAGAAATATTTATTACTAGACCTTGATGAGGCAAAGAAAATTATAAACGCTTGATGCTTGATGAGGCAAAGAAAAATTATAAATTGAGGATGTTTTAATTAATGAATCAAAAGAAGCTATAAAAGATATAGCACTCGGAATTAAGAAGCGAAATATTAACTTTAACGCTATGAAAAAACAAGCATATTCTTTAAAAAGAAAGTACAAAGAGAGACGTATAGAGACACAGAGATTAAATAAGTTCAGAAATGATACGAAAGCGATAAATCAAAAAATATTTATTTGGCAAGATATTAAAAACAAAGCGATGCAAGATAAAAAAGCCAAACAAAAACAACGCAAGGAGATTTTTGATCTAAAAAAATCCATAGAAGCTGGAGATATAAATAGATTTAATGCGGAACATGTATCAAACTTAGTTAAGTTTGAAACTAAAACAATAAAACCTAAACCTATTCCAAGCTCAAAATTGCAGACGCGAGAAAAATAATTAGGATGGATAAAAATATAAAAGAGCTAGATAATGAATTATTTTTGTGTGATAAAAACGAAAAAGCAAGGATTGATGCATATAAAAATGTCCTTAAAAAGTCAAAAGATCCACATTATGTAGTTATCACAACAAAAGTTGAGAGATTATCAAGATGAGTCTAATGATATTAGAGATGTGTGAAGTAATGGGCTAGATAAACAAAATTACTTGGTTATGAAAGAAATAAAACCAATTCCAAAAAGACGTAAACCGCAAATTTTACCATCAGCACCGTCACTTTATATTCCGGATGGCATGTTTGATGAATTAAGAGCGCTGGATCTTGCAAGATTAAAATCACCAAGAGTATTTCAAAAACGATTAGATGATTTTAGAAGGGGTTTAAATAAGACTAGCGATTATGTTAACGTGAAGAATAATCTTAGAAGCTATGTAAATTATAATATTATAAAAGTATAAAGTCTCTGAGCGGAAAATTCTTACAAAACCTATCCCAAGACTACGAGTACAAAAATCTATCCCTAAACCTAGAACAAAAATATTTCAAAAACCTATCCATAAACCAAGAACAAGAATAACACATTTACTAGATAAGCCTATTAAGGATATTGGTGTTCAGCCTTTAAAGCCGACAAAATATAATCTGCTCAAGCCTACACCACCTCCAAGAACAAATAAACAATTAGTTAAGCAAAGGTTCAATGAGTGGTACGAGTGGTTGGTGGATTACATTTCAGAAAAAGTAAGAACTATAGTTTCAGATTGTTATACCAAGATGAAAAATCAAATTATGAGAATGCTTAAAGCACCTCCACGACCTACCTCATCTTCACTTTTATCATCCAAAGAATTGGAGACGGCTATGCATGTTCGTTTTAAAAGTTTTAAGATGGAGTTTGAGTATGATTCGATTTTTAAGTTTATGAACATCCACGATCCAGAATCGTGGCTAAGAGAGGATGCTAGTTCTTATGTTATAGAATTTCTAAAAACTCATCAAAATAACCTTATAGAGGTTGTATTAGTCGCTGACATGGTTAAACAAGATCCGACTACAGATAAGATCATAGAACGAGAACGTGGCTATCACAGTTCTCCTTACTTTAGAGTATTACCTGGGTCGGATGTAAATGAAATATATGATAAAATGCAGAAAATAATTATAGAGGACTTTCTAAAAGAGCAGAAAAAAGGTTCTGGTTGGGAGTTTGATAAAATAGAAGGACTTTATAGTCATTTACCAAAATATGACAAACTTAAAGGCTCTTCCTAAAATCCCACCCCAAAATGTTTAGCTCTTAAAAAAGCAATAATAAATCGTAAGAACGACGTTTTAGATGAGAACGGCCAACCCGAACAACAATGTTTTAAATGGGCAGTAGGTATAGGCAAATTTATGAGACATGGACAAAAGCATCGTGTTAGAATAACAGAAGAGTTAAAAGAATCGCAAGAACCCTCCACTGGAACGGTATCAGATTCCCAACACCTGTAGAAGACATAAGAAGTTTGAAAACAAAAATAACATAAAGATCAATCTATTTGGTTACAACGAAAAAGATGGAGTATCTCCTATGGGTCATATACACGACGACCCAAATTTTCGCCTTATGCTCTTAAGAGATAAACATTATGTGGTTATTAACAGTATGAGTAGATTAGTAGGTTCCTCATTATCTAAGAATAAAGGTATGCTCCACGTTTGCGACTATTGTTTACAACATTTCTATAAAGAGGATAAACTAAAAGAACATAAAGACTTTTGTAGACAACACAAGCCTACAAAAATAGAATATCCAAAACTGAGTAGTAATATAAGTTTCCAAAACTACGCACGCAAATCAAAGGTTCCATTTGTCATATACCCAGATTTCGAATGTATTACAAAACCGATAAACAGTAAATTAGGGAAAAACACCAAACAATATCAACAACATATACCTAGTGGATTTTGTTATTTAGTAAAATGCTTCGATGAAACGATGTATAAAGCAAAATTAGTAAGGTATACAAAAAATGAACTGCTTGAAGATGTTGCAAAGATCTTTGTTGATAAGAGAGAATCTGACAACACCGCAAATTGTTATAGTTTTTCCACCTGATCATAAAGATCACAGTTTTTCCAACCAGTTATACAGAGATTTGCTGCACTGTCCTTACCTGCTAGTGACGAAATACAGTTATAACCACTTACTACGGTTTGTATTGCGGGATCCTTAGCTTTCCTTCGTAGAAAGCTACTTTTGCTTTGGATATCAGCATTGAAACTTTATGACAAATATGAGTATAATTTAGACTATCACCGTGAGCAAAATAATGCTGTCTAGCTTTAATTTTTTTTTTATGTAGGTAGTCACACATGGTTTTTCGGAGGTATGTGCTCTAACTGTTTTTACAGGCAGTTCTACGTTCAACACATGAATCACAGTTTTATTAAATAAATTAACCTTTTTGTCAACATCCTCCGCTCAGAACACATTCTCCCATGGGTGTTGCACCACTTTAAGACTTAGAGCAGCTCGTTTTCCAGGTTTTATAAGTCTAAATTCCTTGCTACAGGCGTGGCCGAAACTAACTGTTTGATCTTTGAGAATGCCTCACCGTGCTCTTCAGTCCATTCCGAAGTAACACTTTTTTGTGTTAAACTTCTGAGTGGCTCACAAGCAGTGGCCAGTCCGCTAGGAACTTTGATGAATACATCACCATATCAATGAGCCACGACACAGCTTAAACATTCTGTGTTTTTCTTTCATCTTGATGATAGCTTCCACCTTAGGCGGATCGGATATTAAACCATCCTGCGTCGGTGTATGTCAAATGAAAAGCACACCTGTACACTTGAACTTAAAACTTGCGGAACTCAGTTTTATCTCCCTCTCATGATATCTCTGTAACAGACACTTCATTTTGGTATTATGATCGTTTTCTGGGTTAGGTCCCTAGCCAATCATGACGATGTCCTCGCCAATCTTGTAAACACCTTGTAATCCCTCTAAATTTTCGTCTAGCTGTTGGTGAAAGCTTTCTGCGGCTGGTGCAATGCCCAATAGTAACCTGTGCCAACGATAGCATTCCCAGCGTGTCTGAAACGTTGTTAGGTGACTTGACTTTCGATCCATTTCAGTTTGTAAGAACCCATCTTTCAGATGAACGTTGTTGAGCACTATGGCAACTGTCAAAGCTGGGAGAATTTCGTTGATGACAAAAGAAGCAGGTAGTGTGCTCGTTTCACTAGCAGTAGTTGTTTTGGCAGAATATTACAAGATGCACCTGAGTCACCTGGCATTTACACGGGCTTCCTATTGATCTCCATGGTGGCATAAATCTTCTGATGAAAATTGTCATGTCCCCCCTCTTTCAGGTCATTACTGGTAACACTAAACAGCACCTCTTCTGAACTTTCAGTGAGCGCATTCACAGTTCTAGCCTTGCTAGGTTTCCTAGTTGGCTGTTTACTTTTACATTTGGTGCCCAAATGGTTCTGCTTGCCACAGTTGGAACAAATTATCCTTACTGCAGGGCATTTATCCTTGATGTTCTGGTTTGGTTATTGCAATAATTGTAACCTTTCCCAAGGTGGGAGATATTATCCTTATTTTCCTTAAGGGCTCGCTTCCTTCATCGATAGACTGTATCGATATTATCAATACTCTCGAAGTGGTACGATTCTTTACCCTGTATATTTTTGAGTTCATTCTTTGTTGCTTCTCCAGCTCGACAGACATCAATGCATCTCTCAAGGGTTAGCTTGGATTCTTGTTACAATTTCCAGGGCACATCATTGTCTGGAATACCACAAACAACTCGATCACCAATTACTTCATTCTTTAAAGTCTGCAATTCACAAGACTCCACTAGGGATCGTAGCACTGTTACATACTTATCAATCGATTCTTTACCCTCTTGAGAACGACTGTTGAATTTGTATCTTACATAAATGGATTTGGTCTTACCTAGACAATAATTTTCATTACTGTGGCAAAGTCATTTTTCTCATTGTCGCTTTCATATGGTAAACCCATATGCATGTGGAGCACTTTGGGTCCAATACAGTTATAAACGTCATGACTTGGTAGTTCCTATCTCGCTTATCTAATTTAGTAAGAGTTTCATGCGCATTCCAAACCTTTCCTACTCCTTACAATTTTTAGCAAGATTGCCTTTCACGGTAAACTTGTGCGGAAGTGGTACATTAGACGTAAACATCTGACAACTTTGCTGTTGTGGCTGTGCTTCTGCAGCATTGTCATGAGTATCATCTTCTAGCTTAGGATCCTTTTGGCCGACAATCTCAAAACGAGTTCACTCCTGATACCATGTATCGTTTTAATGCTCTTTTAATCTTAGTACTCTGAACACAACATAAACTAGCAAGCATAGCTTAATCTTTCAAAAGTTTGAACACGCTATGAGTCTACATGACCTTATTGGGCATTGGAAAACAAGCCTTTTGATTTGCTACATGTAACATCACATCATGCAGGTACGTTGACACATAGTGATTTATTGTACTCAGTTCTTACAGCCGGTTCCGTTTGACTGTATATCACGATGCGTTGCAAAGCACGTTGGGCACTTCAAAAGCTACCACTTTTACGGTCAAACAAGAACGTTTCTAATGGGTGGAATCCAGGTTGGCTCGCTAAATAGAAGCCATTCACCGCATGTCCGCCACATCAACAAAATCCCCATAAAAACACGCGAATTTTTATTGCCTCTCTCGATTTGATTTGTGTAATATAAAACATCTCCTGTTTGGGAAAATGGGCTTTCCCTTTTGAAAAAAATGGCCTTTCTTTTTTGTCACCACATTTCGTACATAAAATTCAACTGTCAACTGTAACCCTGCCCCTTAGAAACGTTCTCGTTTGATCCTAGAAACGGTAATTTTAGTACAGTCCAACATGCTTTGCGAACGCATCGTCGGTTGCATTACATTTTGCTATGACATGTGTGTCGTCATCTGTCGATTTCATACGTCACAGAAACAATCGTATATGACAAATTGCAATGTGTAAACGCACCCTTACACAAGAGAGTGAGAAATTTCAAATACGTTCAATCTGCACACATACCTTTAGTAAGTCATGAGGCCAGAATAATTCGCACTTTTCATACGGTGATCCCTGCTCTCGATCGTCTTTTTGATCCAAATATTCTTCTAATTGTTCGGTGTAAGTTTTGCCATCTTTAGGATCGCTGATAAGAACTTCTTTTACCTGAGAACTACGTTTGTCATGGATCACCAGTTTTCTTGTTTCTCCATAACGTATTTCACAAACTGTGGGAGTTACTGCCTGAAGTCCAACAGGCAAAATATTTTCTCCGAGAATGAGATTGATTAAGCTGCTCTTTCCTGAACTTACTTCACCTGTGAGATAGAAAGAGAGAATGAATATACTTAGCCTGTATTGCGTGAGTGTCCCAACGCCTGAAAATTATTAAAAAATTAAAATAAGTATATATAGGTAAACCATAAAAAACTAAAAAGAGCTAATGACACATGCCAAACCAACAGCGCTATAGATTATAAAGGAGTTCAAAGAATGTGGTGTCTTTGTTAATGGGTACTAAGTGTTCTTTGCTTCGATTCCGTGTGGTAATCTCTTTATGATGTTAATCGACAGTCCTAACTTTGGCTCGAAATTGGGCATTGTGACACGGGATGCCTATCAAAACACAATGCGTAGCCTTCTTCTCCACTCTCTGTAATTCATTATGAAGATGTTTGGGTAAGGCGTGATGGAAAGCCTGACAAGCATGTACAGTAATAAAACAGAAGTTAAGTCGTTGGTACTCCAGCACGCTTTACTTGCACCAAGAAACTAACTTTATGCGACGCCCTTACACAGCTTTCCTCTCATGATAGTTTTGAATCTATCGTTACGCAAAGAAGATCAACCTCAGAAACAATATCCATTAGTTTTTGACAATGCAGTGTTAGTGAAAGCCAAAGGTGGTTTGGTGGGGATTTTACAGAAGTTGCATCCCAGTTTGATATATGAGAGAGAGTAAAAGATGCTATTGTTCTTTGTTGTTTAAAAGAGACCTATTCTGCAGTCGAAGGCTGAATCATTCTGGTTAACAAAGTTAACAGATAAAATCTCAAAATGCACTTTAGGAATAACTTCTGATAGGAATATTTACATGGTACGATATACTATGGTTTGCAATCTTGGAAACATTACTTAAATAAACAAAACAAATGAAATAACAAAATACTCTAAAAATAATTACATTAACATGCAAATAGGTGACTAGTTACCAATACTGGAAGCTCTACTTCCAGCAAATATAAAACTTTTTGCAAGTCTGTCAGGTCTTCACCTAGGTATTTAGCGGCGGCTCCAGGCCTCAAAATTGAGTGGGGGGTATTTGAGGGGCAAACTAGTCTTTAAGAGGAGCAAAATTTATTGAACTCAAATTCCATATTTAAACGATTTTGTCAGCAGGAGCACTATTTCCATCTGAAGTTCACTTAGTTTCACTCAAGTACTTCATTCAAGTAGAACTCTTACAGCGACAATGCATGCAGGTGTATCGTTTTAATGCTCTCAAATCCTAATAGTATGAACACAACACCAAAATAGCAAGTGTAGCTAAACCTCTCAAAAGTCTGACCACGCCAAGAGTCTACATGATAATGGTAGGGCACTAGTACAACCCTTTTCATTGGCTACATAAAATCTATATAACATTACGCCTTTTCTCCTGTATGAAAGAGAATATGAACTATAACTAACAAGTTTCAGTCTGTTTTGTCTTTCTCTCGCGATCCTGGAGTCTACTTATTATTCATAACAAAATATTTATTCTGTGTTGGCAGCCTGATAGTTTGCTGCAATCTCCTTAAACTAAGTAGCCGCGATCCATTTTATAATGGACTTTCCGGTAGGATTGGACTTTTAGCAGGTGGAATTGGATCAGGTATATCTGGAATGAAATCATCAACATCACTCTCCTCATCATCTTGCTGGCAGAACTTCTCTGTGCTTGTGAGCAAATGTACTCTGTTCTTTCAGAATAACCTACCATCTTCTGTTACAACACCGTAAGACCATTGACTATTTCGGTCAAGAACTTTTGCTTTGCACCACCGGATTGGCTTGCTGTCTGGACTGAGCAATACACGAGCAATGTCCCCTTGCTTCAAAACCGGTAGTTTGGTCGCATTTCGGTTGGAATACTTCTCTTATCGCTGCTTTCTTTCCTGCTTCTCTAAACAGTAGGGACAATCTTAGGCTTCAAAAGTTTGGACTCAGTGGATATGACCGTTCTGGTGTGCTTCCCGGACAGTCGTTGACCAGGTGACCTGTTAAGTCCTTCACTTAGTGTATTTCTCCAAATAAGTAGTGCCCACTGGTAGTCATTGTGTGATTGCTGGGTCTTCTGCAGTAAGATCTTTGCGATTTTGACTGCGTTCTCTACCTTCCCGTTACTCTGTGGGTGTCTAGGAGAACTGGTGGTATGCTTGAATTGATACTCTGTGGCAAATGCAGAGAATTCTTTTGATGAAAAGGGCGGACCATTATCACTCTCCAATATGTCAGGAATGCCATAAGTTGCAAAATGTTGCTTCAGCTTCTTGGTGCTAGTTTCTCCATACTTGCTGCTAAGTTGATCCACTCCAAAATAATCAGAACAATAGTCCAGTAATCCTTGTCATTGTACGTGATTATATCACTAGCAATCTTCTCCCATGGTCGACTGGGAATCAGGTGAGTCATCAAAGGTTCTTTAGGCTGGGCATTTTGTGTACCCGGCTAATAGACAACCTCTCTGGCACGTCATAGGCACCCTTGGATGCCAATGTGAGCTCCGTGTGTCTTCTCCTTGATCGTTTGGTCATAAGCATATGAGCCGGGCAAACTTATTCGGCAAACTAGAGCTGTTGGGTTAATTGTGGTTAGATGGAAAAGTTTGAAAACCTATTTTAAAAATGAATACTGTAGATTTATAGTTTTGTTCACAATAACTGGTAGTACATGTAAGTATTCAGTTGAAAAAAAAATGGTGCGTTAATCGTATAAAGACATTTTATGACCTTTTTGGGTTAATTGCTTAATGTATTTACTCGTCATAATCAATCGCATATCGACATCAGACATACATGATGCGTTCACATCTACATTACCATCAACATATTTGCTTCCTGCCTCAACAACGTTTAACAAAATAAATTCCTATTGAATCTGCAATATTTGTCATCCAGCCTTCATTTGTATTTAATCAAGATGACTTATGACAAGTGTTCAGTTCAATGATTTTAGATTAAAGTTTATCAACTGTACATCCAAAACAATTAACTTTTTGCTTCATTCTGCCACAATTTTCCCCTTAAAATATCCTCTGATACTACGAAATAGATGCAAATTTTAAAAACTTTCAGAAGGAAACACCACGCAGACCTCACCCAGCGCTCACACATATAACACTGGCATGCTCCAGCATAGGCTGAACGTTAAGTCAGCATAATTGTCGGGCGAATTATGATCGTGCCCCACAGAAATTATAGAGCCTGTACGCCTATGCGTTTCGTGCAAATTTGGGAGAATCACAGCTTTTTGCCCTTTAAATACGACCCCTTCGTGGACGGGCAACTTGTCGCGGATGCTGCAATAGGTGTGAAGATCGATTAGCCGATTGTGCTTCCACTCTGGCTAGCTCTCTATGATGGTAGTGATTAGTCACTGCCTCATTGCATCCTTCGCTGTTTCTTTCTGGAGTTCCTCAAAATGTGATTGCGATATGGGTAAGAAGTTCCCGGCGTGAACATGTTCGGTTTCTTCTGCAGTCTGCGATCCTTTGTAAGATGTTAAATGAGCCCGTGATAATGTATCAGGTACATACATCTTTTTGCCGTGTTGGTTAAAAATGACCGTGTTGTATTGCTGTAGTCAAAGTAAAGCCATTGTAACCGTTTCAGGGCGGCAGCCAAGGGTCTCCACGATATCAAAATGAATGGTTTGTGGTCAGTCCATAACGTTATTTTCCTTTCATAAACATATTGATGGTTATGCTCAAGACCAAGTACTAGGGCCAAACGCACCTCTTTCAGCATTCTGTGGCTTTTCCATGTTGATGATCACTTCCACTTTGGACGGATCGGGCGTTAAATAATCCTGAGTCAGTGTATGTCCAATGAAAGGCACACTTGTACACTTGAACTCAAATTTTGCAGGATTGAACTTTATCTCTCGCGACATCTCTGCAACAGACACTTCAGGTTGGTATCATGAGCCTTTTCTGGGTTAGGTCTCTGGCCAATGATGACGATGTCATCAACAATATTGATGGTTATGCTCAAGACCAAGTACTAGGGCCAAACGTTCCTTCTCAATCAATGAATATTTGGTCTCAGTTTGGGTCAAGGCAAGGCTGGCAAAGGTTACTGGCTGATCGTTTTGAGTGAGGACAAAACCCACACCAATGGAGGAGGCATCTCCCTGGCCCTCCGTCGGCTCAGTAGGGTTGAAATACTTGAGCACTGGTGCGGCAGAAACTAACTGTTTGATCTTCAAAAATGCCTCCTCCTGCTCTTTTGTACATTCCCAAATAACATGTTGCTGTGTTAACCTTCTGAGTAGCTCACAAACAGCGGACAGTCCATCTGAGAACTTTGACAAATACATCACCATATCAATGAGTCATCGCACCTCTTTCAGCATTCTGTGGCTTTTCCAGCTTGATGATCACTTCCACTTTGGACGGATCGGGCTTTAAATAATCCTGAGTCAGTGTATGTCCAATGAAAGGCACACTTGTACACTTGAACTCAAATTTTGCAGGATTGAACTTTATCTCTCGCGACATCTCTGCAACAGACACTTCAGGTTGGTATCATGAGCCTTCTCTGGGTTAGGTCTCTGGCCAATGATGACGATGTCATCAACAATCTTGTAAACACCTTGCAGTCACTCTAAATTCAGCAGCCTGACAGATGTCAACATATCTCTCAAGAGTTAACTTGGACTCTTGTAACAGCGTCCGGCGCACGTTATTGTCTCGAATACCACAGACAACTCGATCACGAAGTAGTTCATCCTTTAAAGTCGGAAATCACATGTCTCTACTAGGGATCTTAGTACTGTAATATACTGATCAATTGTTCTGTTATCCTTTTTTGAACGATTTTTGAATTTATATCTTTCATAAATGACATTGCTTTTACCCACTGCGCTGTATAAAGTACCTGGAGAGCACCCTCGTGAATCTGAAGTGAAGCCGAAAAGATGGTGGATGCTGACGCAGTTGCTAGGTGAAAACTTCCTTAATATCTGTGGAAGTAATGCTGACCAACCGCGACCGTAGGATGCAAATATAACCTTCCCCTGCTGTATTTGCAAAAAAACTTTTGTTCATAACTTCATATTTATAAACGAGAATAAAGCTTAAACTTTTTGACCAAAAATTACAAGAATGCTGCACACCAGTGCTGCTTTGGGTGCCCTTATTTTTTTCAAAAGAAAGAGGCTTTATCTTTTCACACTTAAGCACTGAAGAGTTTATATACACACAATATTAAATATGTAAGTTTTCTGACCCGGACTTCCATTTCTGGCCTACAAGTGCACCGTACTCTCGTTTGTTTGTTTGGTGTTTATATCAACATTTTTAATCCATTTCAACATCCAATTTTCTGTTAATATATTAGTTTTTTTACTTGATACAATTTTGGCGTGTCCGACTATTCATACTGCTGCAACGAAGTCAACATATTCATAAAATACAATGTTTAGTGATCTCTTGCAAAGGCTTTTTCAGAGTCAATTCCAATTTTTTAAAAGCTATACATGCAAAGGCACCACTTGAGCTGTATGACACAAAGTATAAATGTTTTCAGCAATATCACTATGAATTTGTAATTACTCATATATTAATTTTTACAAGGCCCACCTGCTTTATTCCATGTACCCTATTTTCTTTGTTTGATACTATACTACACTTGTCGGTTTACTAATTATTAAAAATTTGGTAGATTCCAAGATGCAGAAATGAATTGTGAGTTGTATGCCAAGTGGGTGGAGAATGTGAATAGACATGCTCCCGTGAAGTTTGTAACAGCGGAATCCTGGAGTATTGTCCAAGAAATCTGTTTTCCCTTTCATCTCAATCTAGACCTATTGCTAGTTTTGATTAGAACCACGTGTTCTAACTATGATTACTTCACCAAAAGTCTGAGAAACTACAGAGTGTGGCCCAATTGTTGTTTGCCATTTAATTTTACTTCCTCAGACCCACTGTGCTAGAAAAGTAAGATAAATCTCCATGAAACATCCATTGTCAGAGTTAAATTAGGTGGATAATTCGGTTTAAGGTTAATAGGTTGATTTACCTCTTTCGGAAATGGGTACTAATACTGAGGTAGGTCAGCAGGAGATTAGTGAGAATGTTGCAGGTACAAGTGTTACAATATACAGCTCAAAGATATGCTTGAAGAGCCAGATTTCGTGTCAGAAAATACCAAAATCATCGGTGACAATTAATCGTCAAGTTCAGACGTATTGAGTGCTGGAGAGCTCAGTGATTCATGCAATTTTTTTCGTTAATTGAAAGCATTTACTTCCCAAATACTTTGCTTACACTTCAAAGTACTAGTTAACACTTCTACTTGTAATGTGTTACGCTGAGTTTATTACATATTATACCAGGTATGTTTAATACTTGCAGGTATCAGATGCTACCACTGCCATCAGGGTGGCCACGTGGCGAAACATTGTGGCACCAACATGGGTGCAACATCAAGAATATTTTTAATAGCTGCAGTAACTGGACCATTAACAATTAACAGTGTTAATTACTAATGGTGTAATGTTGATGTATTTTTTAAATTTAATGATTAAGGTTTATAATTAATGTATACTAATCAATCATAGGGCTTTCCACAAGTTGCTCGAAATTCTCAAAATCGTTGCTCAAAAGAGATAGAAAAGTTGCTTAAAAGTTGCCCATTTTAGCCAAAAAGTTGCTTGGTTTTTAAGAATGTTGCCTTAAAAAGCCACCAAAATCAAGCTGTCAAATGCTGCTATTTTGAGTACCAGACTCAAACTCGAAATAACAGTGCTTGGAATGAAGCAGAGACAATATAACAATTTACAGTTGCCACACATTCAAATGTAAGGTACCAAGTTGGTATACGCTACATTGGGAAAAGTTTCAAAAATTGATATTTCGCGTTTCAAGTCGAAACTTAAAAAAGCGGACGTGGAAAATGGAGAATAAAGCATGCTTTGTTCAAATCTATAAGTGTTCACTCGCAAAAATAATTATTGAATGGTACCAAAACGTAAGAACGCAGTGTTATTTTCTCACTCCTTTTGGGTATGTTTTAACTTTTTCCACATTGTGATTGGTTGAGAGCAAAAATGTAAATAAACGCTCTGATTGGTAACAAAATCTACCCTTGCTGTAGCATCTAGAATTACAGAGTATTAAGTGCACATTAGATAAATGCAGTATCTGCAGTGTTTGGGAGCTAAATTCGTTCATTATCTGACCATGTTTTCAAAGTTTTACGCAAATTTGTGAAAAGTTGCTCAAAGTTTACAAAGTTGCCAGTTAAAACAAAAGTTGCTCGAGAAACAAAAAGTTGCCAAAAAGTTGCCGAGCAACTTGTGGAAAGCCCTAATCTATCGAGCAATCAAAGAACACAACTTTGAAATGTCATCACTCTAACTCATTTATTTGTAGCAATTAAACTTACAATTTAGTCTTGTGGTCGGTCCTAAAGGCTGTAATGCTATTGTCTGTTTCGTTTGGTTCTACCAGCTGTATCATTAAATACAAGACTATTTCACTTTTATGATTATGAATGTATTAGTTTACAACAAAACACAAATATCTAAATTTATGGCAAATAATAAAATTGCATGCAAGTCTCAATTGATTTGTCGATTTTCAAGTGATGTTTTCTGTGAATCGTTTTGTACATAACGAAGCATTTTGATGTAAATACTACTATTTTCAAGGGTGATGTTAATCATTTACATTAATAAATCATTAAATGTCCAAATTATTTCAGTTAAACAATTTCAATATTATTGCTATTTGTTCTGTTTTATCGGAATGATTTTCTGTGAGCCTACTGAATTTTATGTGTAATTTCCAAAGACTTTTCTGTGTCCAGGTCAAAGATTTTTGTTTCACTCTGAAACGCATAAATAAAGAATTTAATGTAATACTGGACCACTTTGTTTGAAAAATGCCATACAATGTCGTTATAGAAATGAATTGGCCTTTAGCACACAATAAAATAACACAACCAAAAGATGCTGTGCATTTTACAAAAACATTAAGTCAACTGCAAAAACCATCGCGCAGTTTAAACAATCTATTCAAATATCGAGTGTTAAGATTGTATTTTATTAAGTCCTATAGACTCTATGCCACAAAAACAATGAACACACGCTGATTTCTAGGAATAAATATCGGCCATTGGTTTGGGTTTATAAAAACACATGCATTAATCCTGCATATTTCTGCTTCAAATCCGGCCATCCTCAACAACTGACAAATTCCATATCCTTTCCATGGGCTAAAATGATGTTCAAGTCTTTAAACAAACATTTTGTCGTAGCAAATGCATGTTAAAAATTGGTCAGAAAACATGGACAATTTCGTTAAAAAACTATATAAGTTTTGATAAAAAGCCAGATAGGTTTATTTTTTCGTGGGCTCAGAGTGAGCCTAGCACAGCGGTACTTCCACGGAAAATAGGGTAGTTGTCGTTAGGCAACGGCGTAACTTTTTGTCAATATCCGCCATGTTTTTGGCTTCACTTTTTTGACTGAAGCAAGATTAGAGCACGCCCTCCAGGTATTATATAGCTCAGTGGTTTTACCCAGACAACAATCATCCCAAAGTTTCATCACTATGGCAATACGATTTTTCTGGTCGTCGCTGTTTAGTGGTAGTCCCATCTCACTTTTCTAGTTCAGTAAGAGTTTGATATGCATTCCAAACCTTTTTCCACTGTTTCCAATTTTTAGTAAGGCTGCCTTTCACGCTAAACGTGGGCAGAAGTGGTACATTAGACATATACATCTGACGATTTTGCGGTTGTGGCTCTGCTTCTGCAGCATTCTCATGAGGATTATCATCTGGATTAGATTCTTCGGTGGCTGACATTCGCAAAATCGATTCATCCCTTACCCCCTCGTTTTAATGCCCTCAAATCGTAATACTATAAACACAACACCAAAATAGCAAGCGTGGCTAAATCTCTCAAAAATCCGAGCACGCTAAGAGTTCACATGACCTTAGCAGGGCACTAGTACAACCATTTTTACTGCCTACACAAAATCTATATAACATGACAGCAGGGTGCTAATTTATCTTTGACACTTGTGTAATTTGAAAGTTTTCATTATCAGCCCTCCTAGTTTAGATTACGATGAAACAACAATTTAGAAGTCACGCCCATATTCTTAGCCTGCTGCTCTTAATTACATTTATTAGTAGAGATATACATTTATCTTTATTGTAATCATTTCCACAGACTTCTTGGTTGGGAAGCGAGCAAAATAGGGGGCAAAAATTGTTACGGGGCAATTGGCTCCCCTTGCCTCTCCCTTTAAAACCAACACATAGGGTCGGAAGCAGAAGCATATGGCCGAAATGATGCCATGTGGTTTCTGAATCTGGTCTTGAAGTCATTTTCTGTGTGTCCCATGTAGCTTTCTGAGGTGTTATTGTCCTTACGTATAACAGTCACTTGGTAGATGATGCACGACTGGAGACAGTTTCCGTTAAGTGGGCATGGGTTTCCATGTCTATAGTTACATATTTGGATGTTTTTAATGGTATTGTTGTCATTTTGTTTGGATAAGTCAAGAATATTTTTGTTGTGCTTGTTCATGATTTGCTTGATGCTATTCACGCAGCTGCAACTTATCTTGATTGTGTTGTGGTTAAAGATTTTTCGAAGTTTGTGGTCTTTAAGAAAGTGTTTGTCTATTAGACTGAGGAATCTGTGTCATATGTCGGTGTTGACGTTGGGGCTTAATGGTGGATTGTACCAGAGTATGATGCTTCGTTGCCTGTTTTCACGTTCGGTGGTGATAGTTGGTTTGTAGTGAAGGGTGTATTGGTATCCACATTCGTAGAGTGATTTTTGATACAGTGGGCAGGCTTGGTCGAAGGATGCTTTGTTGGATGAAACAAATGAAAATCGTTTATTGATTCCAGCAGGTATGTTCTCTATGGTGTTATATATA
>JAOBYK010539894.1:0-12337 GCA_025434845.1 Phenganax subtilis
GCTTGGTTGCGGATCCATGACAGGACGATGTGACTGTCAGAGAAGAAAATAATTCTTTCAAATTGCAATCGAGATTCTTCGAGGATCGAACGACACAATCTTACTGCGAGAACTGCTGCTTGTAACTCTAAGCGAGGTATGGTCAGGCTCTTTAAGGGGGCAACTCTTGACTTCGCGGCGACAAATCTGGTCACAAAGGTGTTGGACTCGGTTTCCCATCGAACATAGGGACACGTTCCAAAGGCTTCGGTAGACGCGTCAGAGAATATGCAAAGAACTGGTGCTCCAATAATTGTGTCTGGCGTTAGAGATCTCTCAAAGGTGATGCTGTTCAACTCACTCATTCCTTGAAGAATCGATTCCACATTGCTTGGTGTTGCAACGGTAACTCTTCATCCCACTGTAGCCCTTCCAACCATAGTTTCTGCATCCCGATTTTGGAACGAACTAGGAAAGCTGCAGCCATTCCGAGAGGATCGTAGATTCGTGCTACTTGACCTAGTATCAATCTTTTCGTAAGTGTGATTACTTCAGGAGGATTTACTTTGAAGCCAAAAATGTCATCGTGGTGATTCCAGACAGCTCCCAAGACCTTCTCTTCAACTGTGCCTTTCAGTAATTTCAGTTCTGATTCCTTGGTCTCAGCAGTAGTTTCAGAGTTCTCCTTTAGTGACTGATTGGAAAGCCAACCTTTGACATGAAAGCCACCGTTGTGGAGGACTTCATCTATCTCGTTCGACAGTTTTTTGGCTCTTTTAACAGAGTGGACAGAATCGCATATGTCGTCCATATATGTATTCTTCTTTAAAACTTCAGCAGCTTCAGGGTAACATTTCTCTCCTTCTTCAGCAGTCTTTTGCAGAGCAGTTTGTGCCATGGCTAGCGCGGGCTTGTCACCAAACGTCAGGACCATTTTGACATAAACATCAAGTTCTCGGCTAGTGTCCATGTTTCGCCAAAGATAACGATGAATATGTTGATCTCGTTCTGGAATTAGTACTCTATGATACATCTTCGATATATCCGCACTAATAGCCACTTTATTTTCGCGAAACCGCAGGAGAACTCCGAACAGATTGTTCAGCAGGTCTGGTCCTTTCATCCAGTAATCATTTAATCGATGGCCTTGATACGAGGCTGAAGAATTGAAAACAAATCGAATTGGCGTACTCTTCTTCTCGGGTTGAACTATTTCGTGGTGGGATATGTAATGAATTGGTCCCTTGTAAGACTTAACCTCTTCACTGGATAATTTTCGGGAGAAGTTCATTTCACTCATCTCCTCCATTTGCTCGTTATAAAATCTTGCGTGGTTTGGTTTTTTGGCCAGTCGACGCTCTGCTTGACTTTGATTATTTGGTAGTTCTGCTGCATCTTTGACCGAAGGGTATGGAATTAACCACTGATTACCAATCTTTACGCAAGACTCTTCAATAATCCGGGCTTCACGAGCTTCAATTGGACTTAACTTCTGGTTGTCACAGGAACAGGATTTCACAGATACTCCCATAGATTCGGTACTCCAGAAATCTGACATGTCAACGGGGGGAGCTGATAATGTCGAGATGTGGAAAACTCGGTTCACTACTCCACTTGTCTCTTGTGCTGCTCCAAAAAGTACCCAGCCTAGCGGGGAAAAATATAGCTTCATTTTATATACGTAGTTATCTGAATGCTCGCTGCGTAGCCGTGTAGCCGCGTAGCCACTAAAAAATATAGTTAGATTATTATTATGTCACTATCTGAATGTTCACTGCGTAGCCGCGTAGAATTTACTTTTTAAAAGTGGACGGGTATACTGCAATCGCTCCGATATTTTCAAGCTGGGTCTTTATGATGTCGTAGCTCATTTTAATATGGGAAGCAAATCTGCTACGCTTTTGCTTAAAAGTCTTGGACTTATACCAGGATACTATACAGTCAAAGGCTGGCAAGTGATTGACAGAGAGTGCATTCATGTTGCTGAACAACAAGAAAAGGAGAGGTAAAGAAGCAAAGAAAGGTACTTAGAGGGGAGAAGAAAAAAAAAGATGACAAAAAGAAACATTTAGAATGACTAACTTATGGTGCTGGAGAATTTTAGGTGAATTTAAAGCTAAGTTTCAAAGCTAATGCTGTGGACAAACATTTGTAAACTTTAAGTTCAATTTTCTCGCAATCCTAGTTTTTGACCTGGCATTCAAAGTATAACAGTTCTCCTAAAAAAATATTTTATGTAAACCAATGATTTTTGGTATAATGTTTCTTTAATGGTAGGTCTGTGATATGAACCTAAAACAGAGTTAAAATCATTAAAATATAGTTAAATATTTTACTCTGAAGTACATTCAGTCAAGCGAAATTAGCTATTTATTCAAATCTTGTTTAAATAATTCGAGAAAACAAGTATCTAAGTGGAGGTTTTAGGTTTATATCACAGATCTACTTCTAAGTAAACTGTTACAAAAGTTTCAAGGTCTAGTCTGCATTCGTTTCAGACATATAACTGTTGCCGTAAAGGCCCTAAACCGCCATTTTCAGGGCGTGGTCTGGTTACCAAGGCAAACTTAGTTGTCAGAAGTTACATCAAACAATTTCTTTCACTGATATTAATAACATGGTATCGCAAGAATGACACTCAAATTAAATTATAAAAAAATCACCTCGAAGGGTATCATAGTACCTAAGCACTTCCATTTTTCGCAATTAGTAATTAGCGCTACACGCGAATACGGCTTTAAACTGAAGAATTTTGTGGGCTATTACTAAAACCCGGAATGGGGAATGGGGAATGGAAAAACCTGGAATACTAAAACACGGAATCTCTAAAACCTGGAATATCCAAATATTTTATGCGAATGTGTCAGTGCGAGGAATTTTAATGCTTGGGTATATTTTTGTCGAAGAATCAGGTCTATTTCGGAGTATACCCGCGCTTATTTATCAACTCTTACTATGGTGACCAGTCGTATTTCATAGTTGCTCGATAGGCTTTTATGTACATTAATCAGTGGATGAGAGGTTAAATACAACATGATAATTTATTGACAGTGAATGGCATCAACACCATTTTTATTTAATCGAGTAGTACAAGGATCTGAAAGCAGCCTGAGAAAAATTTAGAAGCCTTTTTCATAAAATATTTGAAACTGGTATGCGAGTTGAGTTTCTGGTGCTTATACCATATGTGTGATATTTTTACCCCTAATTGTAATTATATACAAAATGTTATAAGACAATGTATGAAGCTTCAAGCTGGCCTGAAGATAAAAAGGCGGTGCTAAAACGAGTTCAAGTAACAGGAGCCATATGACATTCACTTCGCCAGAGCTACAATTACAGAACATTAACAAAGTTCAGGAGTAGCAATAAATAGCTATGAATTACTGTCAAAAAGACAACCATGAACAAGGCAAAGAGCCTGACTTTAGACAGCTATATTGTTTGGTGATGATAAACACAAAATCACGCATAGTCGTCTTGTGTTATTTCATTTCGTCATTCCCTTTCGGTTATACTCCGTTACTCCGCTTCTTAGACACTTTTAGTGTGCGGTATAAACCTGACTTCATATGAAGTCTGATATTCCGGGTTTTAGAGATTCCAGCTTTTAGTAATCCGGGTTTTAGAGATTCCGGCTTTTAGTATTCCGGGTTTTAGAGATTCCGGCTTTTAGTATTCCGGGTTTTAGAGATTCCGGCTTTTAGTATTCTGGGTTTTAGAGATTCCAGCTTTTAGTAATCTGGGTTTTAGAGATTCCGTGTTTTAGTATTCCAGGTTTTGGAGATTCCGGCGTTTAGTAATCCAAGTTTTAGAGATTCTGGGTCTTATTATTCCGGTTTTTCCATTCCCCATTCCCCGATTCCCCGTTCCGGGTTTTAGTAACAGGCGAATTATGTGTGTTCTTCTGCACTGCGCCGAGTCAATGATCGAAAGAAGGACATAACACCACTTCAGTTCAATAGTAACTGCTAATCCCGAAATCCGGGCTAACATCTTAGAGTGACAGTGACACATATCATCTTAGTTCGATTTTCGAGTATACGGTAAATGAAGACAAAACCAACGCTTCTCTTTTTCTATATACATTTTATACTCCCAGTCTTTTAGATGATTATGACTGAAATCCAGATTCATTACTGGACGCTTATGCACTGCCGTAATGTTTATGATCAAATTTTCCCCATACTTTAATTCACCACACAGATCACATTTATTCATATATACCCAAGTTGGTGCATGCACCTAAAATTCACTGAAGTGCTCGAAAGTAGAAATGTCCGATTGTCTTTTCCGAAGACCACTCAACTTATGCCTGTTCGAAGTTGATGCCGTTGCTTTCCGTGGTGGTGCATTCCAAGAATTGAACTGAAAATCTACCATTTAATAAGGATTTGTGCCGCGCGCGTACCTTGCACAAAGAATTCGTTTAAAAGCCTGCTATGTCTGCAACAGCACAATACACACATAGGCCCCGTCTGCACTAATACGTTTTTAAATGTATGTGTTTTCGTCAGACCGAAAACGCATCGATCGATTCGCGTCCACACTACCGTTTTCGTAGGGTATTCGACTGTCCAAACTAAAACGTTCGAAAACGATAATCTTGGTCAACAAACCCGATTTCTTGTTCGAATTGAACCCGGGGACGGCTCAGATAAAATGATTTATCTGAGAACACCTAATTATCTGCGGTATGAAATCATGCTGTTGATAGAGCAAAATTTAAGCAAGCAAACAATTAAGTTTGCCAAAAGCATGAGGAGTTCCATATCAGACTCGTCCGTCATGTTTAGTTGGAATTACACCGCAGTTGGCTGATTAAAGACCTGGAAAAAAAGTGACAATCAATGCAGCGACGTCATCGTTTTCGAAAGTAGAGAGTTTACGATTTACGACGCAGTACGGCTCGACGACGTGCATGGGTCTATTTTACTGAAAAATTAGTCCAAAAGCAATGCTAAGCGCAACAATTAGGGAGTTTACAATCCACAAGGCTAAAACACGACGACGGGAAAGTTAAGTGTATAATTTGTAGTCTCAAGAAGTCCTTATAAAGAGTTCGCAACCGCGTAGTGACCATGAGGACGAATGAACACGCCGCCAAATTAAGCCTTTTTATGCCTTCGTGGCGACGTAGAAGTTTCGCGACGTTAGAATGGTAAATCCACAAAGTCAACCTAATAAAAAATATGGCGTCGTTTGCCCTCAACTTATTCGCTACCAGATTTTCAGAAAGACTTTCAGTCTTTATTGTTGCACTTAGCAATGGTTTGGACTAATTATTCAGTGAAATAGACCCGACGTCGTCGAGCCGTACCGCGTCTTAAATCGTAAACTCTCTAGTATCCGTTATCGAGTGTCCACACTCACACGATATGTATGTATGCGTTTTCATTTGTATTCACTTTCAACAGCGTTTTCAAATCGATGCGTTTTCGGTGAATACGCTGAGCGTATTCGAGGGTAGTAGCGTGGACGGAAGACCTAAATGCATCGAAATTTATGCGTTTTCAAACAAAAACGCACTAGTGTGGACGGGGCCATAGGCTTGGCCAGATAAAGTAGTTTTACGATTGTACTGTCGTTTGTGCGCGATGCGTAATCGATAAGTTTGAATCGGTTTGAAGTTATCGACCCATTAAAATCGCAAAGGCTGTGGGGAAAATATAGACAATTTCACAGACAAATTTGTATCGCGCTTCATATTCGTTTAGATGTTCACTCTTTAAGTGTATATGCGTTTAGCAATCGTATAGTTACTGTAATTATTTTCGTGTTCTTCGACAAGATTTTTTCGATCCTGGACAAAATTTTTTCGACCCTCGACATTTTACCCTCGCCCTCGACTTTCTACCCTCGACCCTCGACCATTAGTCAAAGCCTCTGTCTTAAATTTCCTGGCGCTAAAACTGCATTCTTCAAAGAGTTGAGAATGTGTTTTTTCATCGAATATAACACACAACTATCATTAAGATTGAAAAAACAGGCGTTAACAGAGATTTTCCCGCACACTTTAGGCATTATTTGACTCAAAAAACATCCGCCTACTAGAACTACCGGGCATATTTTTCTGTCATCAAGTTCGAAAATTTGACATGCGTAGGAGCTCGAACTGCTTTTGCGCTCAATTAATATATCCACAAAACATTTGCAAACATTGAGAATTATTGAAAGTAATCAGAGACACCTTCGAATGACTTTAATTGAATCAAGGTATTACGCCGGTGAGATTAATTGCTGTTTTTGTGAGCGATTCCTTCTGTTACCTTGATGACTCGTAGAAACTGCGCTACATAGATTTCTGATGATAAAATGTCCATTAGCTAATAAGCTCACTCGCAAATTGCGATAAGTGCAAGCAGAGATTTCGATTTTTTCGCTTGAACTAAGCTGTATAACTTCCGCTCTTGTATAACAGTCATCCATATTGCTCTATCATAAAAAAGCAGCTGCATGCATTTCCTTTTAAATCTTTGACGGTAAACCGAGAGGCCAAATGAAACATTGATAAACGATTTAATGGTATAACAATATTAATTAAACCGTCTTCACTAGAAAGTTGTAGACGTTTGTATATCAACCTAACAGAGATCCGTATTTTAGATATTTGATTTTTCGTTTCACTCAGCATGCGTGTGAAATCTAATGAGAGTACACTATTCAGTTATTAAATATTCATCTTTGCGCAAACCATATATAAATATACAAATGACTTCCGTTTTCGACAAATATTGACATACATCACTTTAGGACCGGAATCAATCAATAATACAAGGAGTTGTTATTTTGATACTGATGTATCCTTTGCCAACAAATCACGATGTGCGACTACGCAATCTCCATTGAAGTTGATAGATGCGTGATGCAGTAAATTTGAATATTTAATTACACTACGTTATATATGGGTGTTCATCGCGTGTTTCTATCATTTCAAAGAAAGCCGTAGTGGATGCATGCGTTCTGTTTTTGCAATTAGCCTTACCGTATAAAGTAAACATCGACACGTGTAGTTTATTGGCGACAAATAGTAAGGTATGTAATGTGCAGTCCTTTGATTTTGTGGATATATAAAAATATTCTGCGGATTTTTTGCCACAATTTCCTGGCCAAAGTGAAGGCTGATACATTTTTTATTCCTTTTATTCCAATATTTTCTGCTACTAAAGGGAGGACTGATGGAATGGGGTCAGCTTGATTCGATTCACTGTGTACCTCACGAAATATAACTGAGCTCCAGATTCGACTGCAGCTTAACTAGAGTCAGACGCGTATTAATCTCAGCAGTTGTGCAATACTCCCCCCCCCCCTTATTGCGCCAGCTAATGAAGTTCATATGTATGAAGAGTAATCGCCATTTGAGGTTTATCATCTTTTGATATATGTCTAGCTAAAGAGCATGCAGGAGACTAGTGTTGTTGTTTTCTTTGAAGACTGGAAAGCGCCTATTAAGCAATGTGTTTTAGTGTTTTAGTGCTTTAGTTTTAAAAGCAGCTTGTTACATTAAAGCCTCGTCTACACGAGCAAATAATATGTGACAATTTTTCTTTGTCACATAAAAGCTAGCACTCCAGGTTTTCGGCAAATGCATATGCTGCATAAAAATTGCTCAATTTTACTCGTCTACACGAGCAAATAAAAATTGTCACGCTGAAATTGTCACATTTTATTTGCTCGTGTAGACGGGGCTTAAGAGTCAAAAACAAAATATAGGCTTTTGGAGAACAATCTAAAATGACCTTAATTCTGTCCAGCAAAAGCTGAAATAAGTCATCTGTCACATTGATACGACGTAACTTTAAGTTAATCATGAATTGCCATTTTTTTCGTGCTGTTGCTAGCCGACATCCAAGGCAAATAAATCATAAGCGCTGAACTTTTATGCACGCTATAATATTCTAAGTCATTTTCTGCTCCAATGAGAAAGCCAAATGAACTCTAAGTTAAAAACGAAGGATAACAGCTGTTGCCAGTCAAGATAAAAAATAATGAATTCAAGTGCGCAGGCAATTTATAATTGCAGGACCCCACTGAAAAACACTTTGGTAATCTGGGTATCCTGGATAAATATAATGATAATAATAATAATAGAAATAGATTCTGTAGACCATCGGCTATATACGATTAATGACATTTGTTTATAGTACAGAGAGTTATGCAAATAACAGACTGACGCCATAATAATATAGCGTATTGACCAAGTCGTGAGTTGGGTAAGACTACAGTTAGGTACATCGCGTAAAACTGACCTGTAAACTGATTAATTTGACTTTAAAATACACAAGCTTAATTTCAACGCTTATGCAAACCGATGTTCGACTACCCACTGCACAGACCTAACTCGTACATAGGTTATTTTTAGACATACTATATTTTAAGAAGAATAACAATAATATTGAAGAAAATTAGTAACATGGTAAAATTAAAAAGTAGTTTTACCCCCAACCGTCGTATTTCTGGTTTTCAAAGTTCTCGATTCTTCGCGTTATATTCTCTAGTCCTACTATATCATACACATAGAAAACTATCATATCACTGGGCTGTTCTAATTAAAAAGGGCAAATGAACAAATGCATATCAGGCTGCTCTGCCGATTTAAATATGCATGCAAGTGCATTTAAAGGCATCGTAACGACGAGTAAATTATTCACTTTGTCTACAAAAATCGACATGTGTGAAATAGAGTAGTGTATAGTATATCTCAAAATATGATTTCAAGATGGCAGCTAGTAGGTATACAATACCATACTTTTACGGAATTTTCACGTCTAGGTTAATTTTTGCCTCATACGCACAAGCCCGCATTACTTGCGAAGAGAAACTGACAATTATGTAAATCCTGATTGACTCTTTAAGAATTTTTATTTTTACGTAGAAGCACGTCAGTAAAGTTAGCCGTCATTTCCATTCTGAAAAACGTTTTTTTACAAATACCATGCATCTCCACGGCTCGTATTTTAAATAGAAAAGATTCAAACAACTTTTAATAGAGATTTTAGCTTCGAGTTCTCAGCAGACTGCTAACCGCTAACGGCCGACCACAAGTCATACAACTGTTGCAGCTTTTTTTCTTAGGTCAACACTCTGTCTGTCCGACAATCAATACAACATGAGTATATAGCACTTATTAACACTAAATGTTATAAGTGGAGCACGCTTTTGTAACCATAACAACGTACCATGCACTTGACAATAGTTGATCCATAAAGAGTTCCTCAAATGTGAAAATATGAAATTGAAAATGGCATGTTTTTCTATATAACTACAACCTTGTACAAAAACACTGAGATCAATCCACAAAACTGGTCTTTTTCATATTCTTCGCGTAACGGTCGATATGACTTTCCTCCTCGACTACCGGGTGGCGCAAAAAAAAGTTAACAGGTTTGATTTAGTGAGCGAAAAAACTATGAGTGCTACGTTCCAGAAATAAACGCAGCTGTATTTATAAAAGCCTAACTTAAATTTTAAGTCATGTCTTGTTTATTTACGTGCAATATTGACCGAGATATCTTCAAATAAACTTTAGCGCAAAGTTTTCAATGTGGGAAAATTGGCTAAAAATGGCGTATTAAAGTGTTCGAACAAATTTTAGTGTCTTGTGAAAGACATTGGTGTTTTATGTTTTCGTCTCTTACTTTTGATTTATCATTATTATTAGTGTTCTTTGAAGATTCTGTGAGATCGTTTCAAAAACATAATTTGGAGCGTTCGTGATGGTCAACATACCGAAGAATTTAAAACAGCTTTGGGAAGCGATGTTGTTGCGGAATGCCGCAACATACAAATAATCGAACTTTGGTTTGATAGTATGGTCACAAATGCAAGATTTACCATACGTGGTGAAGGGCAGCTAGTCGTTTTCTGTCAAATAGTTATTTAATTTTCGATGTTAAACTCGTTATTTACTGTTGTTAGGTTGTTCATCTTTTTACCCATATTTAATAGGCGAATTATTGGCAATTTTGGAACTTCTCAAAACTACACGTTCACATTCATTCGCCAATATCTGCAAGTAATCCTTCACCAGTATGATTGTGCTACATATCAAAATTTAAGTCAGGTCTTTGGCAACACGATAAATTTTATTTGACGAACGTAACGCCAATAGTTTTCTCGCTATTCTTAATCAAACAGGTTAACTTTTGTTTTGCGACACCCGGTCTATACATTGAACAGGGAGCAGCGGTTGACGTGGTAACATACCTCGAGGGAAAAGTGCAGAAGAAATGTTTTCATTTCCTCACCTTATAAAAACTAAACAGTCTCAACCAATATCGTCCAAGATTGTTGTATAATGTTTTCACAAAGTTACAAAATCTAAATGATTGAGTATATAAGAAAGATTTCAAACGTTGTTTTTGATTATTTAATAAAACTTAAGTGCTTTAATGCACAATATAAACCGGATCATGCTTTGCACAGTTCCCGACAACTCATAAACATGTACATCTGTACATTTTTTCAAGATATTCAGTTTAAGTTCACAATGGTTTTCCAATTCATAGATTATTATTGCTTGGCATTGCCATCCGCCATTGACAACAGACTGAAATATACTTCAATTTCACAGACTGCAGTGCGCCATTTAGATTTTGAACAGGTAGCCACATACTGCGAATTTCAATCAATGTGTTTAAATCTTTTTTGTCATCAAATGATACAGATGTAATAGCGTAACTAAAAAATCATCTTGCATTGGAATATATAGTGCACTTTTTTGATGATGAAACACTAGACAGCTTTAGAACAGATTGTAGTCCATAGTTTCTCAACGTCTTAGTCAAATATAATGCAAGAAAGTAATTAACCAAGCAGTTCTTTCCTTAAATCCATATTCCGCTGGTGAACGTTTGTAAAAATCTTCATGTTTTGTACGTCATGCTTTCTCTTTCAAATGTACCAACAAACAATACGATCAAGCAACCAAACAAAAAACAAAGGAAGGAAGAAAGAAAGGAAGCAAAGAAGCAAACAAACAAATAGGCAATTGAGTGAACAATAAACGAAAGGAACAAAAAAAACAACAGGCGAACAAGCAAATAGACAATTAAAAAACAAACAACAGACCCTGTCCAATTCCTTTGCGCCCTATTCTATCCACAACTTCAAAACGCTAAACCAGTGTCAAACGACCACAGCAAAAGATGTTCACGAAAAATTAACTTACAATGCTTCTTCTCAAGGGCATTAATAATTCATCGGTAAAGAGTCAGTACGATGTCGCATGGCCTTGATTTGATAGCACGATACTCAACATTCATCACTTTTTTGTTGATTTTTTCTTCAAACATAACTTCGTATGTAAAACATGTTATAGTGTTAGGAATAATTCGGCTAGCGCCTTGTTTGGTGTTTACACGCCGGTAACAAATGCTTCCTCGTTTAACATATATTAATGCATTTACCACATTAGTACAATTATTTACAACATCCTTAGCTATGTATATTAGAAAGGTTAATGAATGTATTATATTGTTTGCCTAATAACCCTGCGTGATAAATGGAACAAGATTAATTCTACTCACCGGGAATCGTCCTAAATTGCATTCGATGGAAGATTTTGTGCTGTTCAAACGCACGCAGCAGGCATTTGTGGAATTTATCGTGCTTGCTGAGTCTTGATAGCAGGTGTTGTCTTGAAATGAAATCAAAAACAAAAAATCAAATTGCACATAAATCTGCACAGTATGCTTTCCGGCTATAAAAGATGTGCTTGCAATTAAAGTTAGATGGCAATGATTGCAATCTAATTACTCGAGCTAGATGCGAGAGTAATAATTTCGGTCTGTTTTTTTTCGCGCAAGACTTAGTCTCCCGCTCGGTCGCTCTTAATTTTGACCGATCAAATCAAATCGTGAACGCATGTGATTATTCGTGGTTATCTCATTGGCATTCAGCGGCGTGTTTGACTTCCTGCATTTTCGTTCCTATACTCAACGGCTCATTCAGCAGTGTTGCCAACCTTGGGATTTTTGAGGCGCTTGGGAATTTCTTGGGACTTTTATTTTAGGAATAGGATCTTGGGATTTTTCTTGGGATTGTTCAGAATACAGAGAAGATAATTCAAAGAGCTTACTTGAATGTAAATGTCATAATCCTTATTAATTTGCTAGCTCAGTGAATGATACTCACTAATATTTTAATATCTCATGTGCTGTTAGTCAGGTGTCCAGATTGTTCATGCGTTCCACATTTATTTGTGCAAGACCAAGTATCTCCTACACATACTTTGGGCACAACTATAAGACTGATTGACAGATCATTGCTAATTGCTGCGGAGCGAGCGAGCGAAGCAGCAGCCTAATTTGTGCAGTAGGCAGTAAAAAGCAAATTTTTAGGGTTGCGTTGCATTGTG
>JAOBYK010540005.1:0-12332 GCA_025434845.1 Phenganax subtilis
TTGTAGACCTATGGTTAATGCTATTGTTATGGTCTAGTTATTTAATCATTTAACTATTTATTTATCGTTATTTAGATGCAATGTATGTATGTTACCTCCTATACACCAGAGATGGTGTGATGGAAATGGAAATAAATTATTATTATAGCCTTTACTAACATAGGCCTGCTGCACGAGTGCCTATGCAAGTACGTCTGTTTATGAGTTTAATTTGAGTTGACGTTGGACGATGTCGATGGGCAACAGTTCAATATGTTTACTTTCAAAAACTAGCGAAGAGCGAAAGGGAAGTTCTTTAGATTGATAGCGTTCGGATCAGTTTTTCCGAACTTTTTGAAGCTTTCAACGGTTTTCGGATTTTTTTCTACTTTTCACTACTTTTCGCAATGCAGGCTTTTTGCGAAGTGTACAGGAAATTCTTGAAGAGGAATACCCCTCGATATGGAGTCCTTCACTTCCTGAACTACGTCACGAGAGCGTCAAACGCCACTCTATTGAACCCACTCCCATGCAATATCATATTCTCGAGTCTTGAATCTTTAACAAAACTGCTTTACATGCGGTGGTCTTTTCAAAGCCTGTTTAAGGCAGCGCTCTTACCGCTGCTATACTGCTCATACAACCCAATATCAGCTTCTGTAGAATTTTGCATTGGTTAATCTCTGTGGTTCCAAACTACAGTAGACCCATTTCTTGTGTTAGAAGTAAATTCAAAAACTGTTTTCCCTGAAACTATTAACTCTTGCTTTAAGCGCACAAATGACGCATCAGGCATGCATGCAAACAGGAAGTCTTTAATAAGATTCTTGTAGTTTTGCATGGTGAAACAACAATATCGGTATTCGTTTGAGGTATACACCATGTATACACCAAATTGCATTGATGAAGGTCCGGGCTAACGGACCGAAAGCTTTGCAATAATAAAAATACATGGTGTATACCTCAAACGAATACTGATAGGAAGTCTTTAGCTTATAAAAAGTTGTAGATGTGCTACATATACATATATGCAAGAGTGCAGAAAGCAGATACACCAAAAAGGCAAGATAGTCCACCGCTCTGAACTACAGTGCTACAGTAACCGGACTCTGTAACAATAGAACATGATGCTTACAGATCAACTGTAAGATTCAGTTGTTTGTAGGAACCGTTTCGCAGTTAGCTTCATATCATACTTAGAAGAATGATTTAATCAAAATAGATGATTGATTTACGGTTTTTACTAGTTACGAGTTGAACCATTTCGAGCAAACAGACGGGCAGGCTTCATCGCAATGTTATGGTCAGGAAATTACGATTAGTTGGTTAGTTGTTAATAAGGTAAGGGTTTAGGTCTAGATTAATGTAGTATTATTGTGCGTAACATGTCCATGTTACTAAAACGTATTGCAGCGTGTGTGAGAGATCTGTTCATATTTGGCATGAGTTATTAATCTCTATTCTGATCGGCTAGAGTTTGGTGGAGTGTGGGAAGATTTGAGTTCGCGTTCCAAGAATCGAAAATCTTTTTACCTCTATAAAAAGATAAGGTTTTACCCTAAAGTGGTTTTAGAACAGTACGTACCACGCAGTACGTGCATGATCGTCTCGTTTTCATCAAACAATATTGCACTTGATTGTTTTAACGGATATTTGGTGAAGACAGTAACCCAGGTAGGGTTTCACCCACGTTACACCCAAATATGGATTTAAAAACGTACGCATCACGCAGTAGATGCTTTATCATGTATTTCCCACCAGCCAAGATTGTAGTTCGATTGTCTTGATGGATTTTCCGTGTGTATCTGTATACCTCTGCTTACAATACCCCAAGACTTATTAATTCCTCCTAAGCTATATTTACAGTACAATGTATTGAGCGGCATCCACTTGTCCAAGCAACTAAAATAGATTTCTCTACCTAGTGATAGGGGTAATGTCAGGTGCCAGCTACGGGTCATGGTAGATTTTCTTATTTAACAGTTACGTAACAGTAAGAAATATAGGCTTGCTAAGCTAAGCGACTCTGTCAACCGTGTGCAACATAGTAAAAAAATTTGCAAAGCCTGCAAACTATTGTCTTAGCATCTTAGCTGAAGCTTTCACGAAGTGGCTGTGCTCTGCTTCCCTTGAAAATTGCAACACAAGAAGGTAGACGTGTACATTAAAGTAGGGGGGTGCCGTCATGGGCCTTTCGTATCGTTAGCGTAACGCTGTCGGGCGTCTGCGAAGACATGTGGTAAACACATTAAGCAGAATAACCAAATACACTCCGTAGTGGTCCATTTGAGATGTAAAAACGTAAACGTTAGGTTCAGAGTAGTAAACCTGTCATCTTCTTCTTGATTTATAAAACCCTTTCATTACGACTGTTCTTTATTCAGGTATTAATTGAATATCTTTATTAGAAGTTTTAAGGACAGGATGAAGATGTAAATGCTGATTTCTTATTTGAAAAGTAATTTTACTTCTCCTTCTGTGCTTTTCTCAGCGCTGTAAAAAGTGTTTTCGGTCGGCAAATTTTATTCAAAGAGTGTTCAGCAGGTAGCGTCGGAAAGCTAATTAACGCCTCTCTGGTATGTAAAAGTTGAATGGCTTAATCCGATGTTTTTCACACCATAGCCCATGCTGTTTCGATTTGGTTCTGTCTAGACACCCACTATAACCTCAAAAGTTGTGATATCAATATCAGTAATATGAAAATGCTGCAATATCTGGTCCAATTTGAGTCCAGTTTGGTCCAGTATATGTTTTGTGGCTAAAGTGGTTAAAGGGGATTTCCCTCTTTAACGAAAGTAAACACAAAAAGCGCCATGCCAGCAAGCTGGCAACAGAGTGTTTGCACTTTCGTTTTCTGTTTGTTTCCCTAACTACATGTAAGTGTAGTGGCCATTCTGGTTAACCATTTGCTCGACTGCCAAGTTTCGAGCAGCTACGTAGCATTTGAAGTACTACTTTTGCCAGATTTGCCTGCATTTATTGCCATACTATTGGCAACTACTGAAATGTAAAAGTATCGAAGGAACTGTCCTATACAGAAGTTTGCTCGATAGTGAGAAAAACGGATTTGAGCGTTAGTCATTGAAAGATATATTTTTCAAAAAACGTCACTTCTCTGTTGGTTGTGGACGGTAATTGCTATCGGATTTAGCTGCTGCGTTCTCATTAAGCTGTGGAAAGGTATGTAATAGTCTTATTCTAATTCGTACAGAGAAGTTATGCAGTGCTACAAGAGTAAAAATTAAAAGTAGTGCTGCGCTAATCGTGTGCCTCAAGGTTCTTACTGTTACTTTACGTGTGGGCAAAAAACTGTTGAATGAAATGTTAAATTGAAAACGTAAATGTTTTTCTGGTTATGCAGCTCTTCCCAAACACCGTTAGAATATTGTCAGTTAGAACCGAATTAGTCTTCATACACTGTAAATAGTTATAAATTGAGGTCTGACTACTAATTTACAAATTTGTCGGAAGCAAATTACGATTGGGGCCGGGGGAGCTGAAGATGCTCATGTGTGATTGCGTATCCACGGATTCTGGGAAAGAATGGGCACATGCTTTCCCGGAATGTTTTGAATAAATTAATAACCGTCAATGTTTAATTTTTCAAAACAATTAAATGAAATATTAAAAGTGCGCTAGATGCAATTTGAACTGTATTATGATGCAGAGAAAAGACAGTCTTACTTATCTCACAGCAGAGAATCAATGGCTTTGTTACGTAGAATGGCGGATAGCCAAAAATAAAGACTTGCGCCACGGAAGACAAAATATAAAACTATATAGATTATTTATAGTGAGCTACAGATGATATAATCGTGTTGCATTCTAGTGCAGTTTTTTAATATCTCCATCTTCCAAAGATTGGCAAAACTTTAGGAAATTATTCGGGAGGTGCTGCAACTTGACCTGCCTCCCCGCGCTTCCGACGACCCTGACTTTAAGTACAACTATTAAGTAATAATGAATGACTTTATAGTGTACCCTTACCCAAGACTATTGTAGCTTAATGAGTTCTCAGTCGGTGAGAACGGTCGATGGTCAAAAGTTCAAGCTGTTTTATTAGAATTTAAAGTCAAATACGGGAAGCGAGAAACGTTTCAAATTTTTTTTAAATTGTGTATTTAACAAATGCATCTCACGACTTCTCCAACTCTTGACTCCTATTCAATATTTGATTAAATTTCTGCAGCGACACAGCCAATATCTGCCAACATGGGCGAGTTTTGGGTCGTAAGCATGTAAAAATAGGCTACACTCATTTACACTAAGTAATACAAGCCCCATTTACACTACAACTATTTAGGGAACAGCACTCTTAATTTATGGCACGCGGTCCCTTTTTGGTCACTGTTTAGGCGGGCTCATCCTGATCATTTTTTGTTTTGTGGCACTGCCACTAACGAATAAGGTCCGCTTAAATCAGTATTGTTAAAACAAACCAATTTTAGCGTTTTTTCAGAGATAATTTTATGATAATGATGCTTCTCGGGTAATTTTTGCGGGATGTTTGAAGCTTCTTGTGCACAGTTATATTTTTGACTCTTGACTTAGTATTTTTGAACAGTGATGTACAAGCAAATATTGTATTGGTTTCTGAAAAATCGACAAAATTTGGGGCAGGTCCACCTCAAGATTTTGTTGAAGCTGCATGTTTTCAACAAATCAAGTTTTACCGACTAAAACGTAAACGCAAAAGGGAAATTTCACAACTTTTAATTGTTATATTTCATCGTCAAAGAACAAGGCTATTATGGATGCATCCACGGTCCCCTCTTTGGTTTGAAATGGTAAATAAAGTCTACAACTATGAGTTACGGTATTCTAATTTTAGGATGACCAAAGAAACGTTTGAATTTATTTTGAGTGCGGTTGGGCAAAATATATCCCGTCAAAATACTCACCTACGAGAACCGGTTTCATCAAAACGACGACTTGCAATTACGGTGTATTTTTTTGGTGTCAAGTGCTGAGTATCAAACCATGGGGAATTTATTTGGAGTTTATAAGTCCTTTGTATGCCAATTTATCAAAGATGTAAGCTTAGCATTATGCAAAGTGTTTTCAAACATTGTAAGCCTTTCCAAAGGTGAAGAACTTTGCAAGTTATTCAAAGCTATGAAGAAAGGTGGGGTTTCCAATGTGCGTGGGTGCTCTTGACGGGACACAAATACCAACACTGGCACCCGTCGAAAACCACTCCGAATATGTAAATCGAAAAGGGTTTCACTCTGTTCTGGTTCAAGCACTTGTTGACTGCAATTACATGTTCAGGGACCTCGTTATTGGCTTGCGGGGAAGCGTCCATAACGCCCGGGTTTTTGCCAATTCTGAGATTTACAGCAAAGGCAATGACAATTGTCTCATCCCAATTGAGCTTACCAAAGATATCAGTGGAGTGACTGTCTCACCTGTTATCCTGGCAGATCCTGCATATCCTTTATTGTCATGGGTGTTGAAAGGACACCCCCGAAATCTTGCCACTAGAGATCAACAAGTTTTTAGAGCTCGAACGACGCGGTGGAAAATACATTCGGGAGATGGAAAGGAAGGCACAAAAGGCTTACGAAACGGGTAGATATGAATGTAACAGCTCTTATTTACGTTATACTGGCTTCTTGTATTCTCTACAACTTTTGCAAAGCTCGCAAAAACGCATTTCTTCCTCTTTGGTGTGACAATGAAAACACGACAGTGGAAATTGTTGTTCCAAATAATGAGATTATGGAACAAGATGCAGAGCTCGTACGTGGTGTGCTGGTTGAGCACTCCAAAGCCACTTCAAAGCCGTTGAACTTTTTTATTCAATAACGTTAATGTAATAATATTGACCCACGCGGGGAAAAACAAAATGAGTTAAGTGCACAAACCGTCAGAACGCATGCTTACGAAATATAAAACGTAAAACAGCTTTTTGTGGGGTATTTTTATAATCTGGTACATCACTCGTGTTACCTCGTACCAACAGGTAGTTCTTTTTGTCAACTAAGGTCGCCGATAATGAATCACAACGTTTGCGCTCCAAAACGTTCTCTTACATAAGTATCTGACTTCGATGTCACTTCTTCAACGATCAGTATCCAACCAACTTCTCTCTCTAACATATTCTATATGTCATGCACAATCTTACTTATTAAATGATATTAAAATTACTATTCTGCTATTGGTTATTTCCTAACAATAATAATTATGATAATGACGTCATAAGCTTAGCCTCTATAGACACATAAGATACTACGTAGCATTAGTATAAACTGACACAATCTGACACTCGCAGTTTAGAATTATGTGTAAAACTGCAAACTGCACCGCTTGTCCAAACTCTTGCATCGAGGTTATCATATAGTACGTGGCCAAACATCCACGATAGATGGTGAATATTGCAAGAAACAAGCTGTTTTGTTTTTTTGCGGTTGAATGGACAATGTTCGCCGAATATCGCCGTCAAAATTTGACACATATTGTTATAATTTATCACTGACGTCGCAAAGGTTTTTTATCGCCGTCCGCGTCGGCGAAGCAATTACGCGAATCAGGCTACTTTTATTGAGAGCAATCATAGAAGTCATATTGTGTTTGATGATATTGTTTGATTTTGTTTGTTGATACCTACAAAGACTTCTCAATGCAGTCAACTTTCGTTATAGCGGACACCCTGGGGTCACTTAGTGTCTGTAAAATATAGCGAGAGTCCGTAATAGCGAGGTGGAATGAACATTTCCCAGTTGTAGGCTGTAAAATGTCACAATGTTCCACTGCCTTTTGTTTTAATATGTTCAATCAAAATAACAGTAAAAGTACAAGTAAAATATCGTTGTCAAAAGTGGAAATACAAGTAAAACATTATACATTTAAATAAGTTTTTTTATTCCAAACCCGAAAATACAGCAACATAAATCAGTGTCAATTGTTTTTTCTTTCTTTTACCGTGAAGGTAAAATAACATAAGTCAAATAGGAGTATATAATTGGAGTATCCGAATCTTCAAAGTACTTCCTCGAATAAATAGAAAAAGAAAAATATGCCACTGTGTTAATTGAAGAATCCTTCACTTTCATATTGTGTCCAGAGAAAAATTAATGTCTGTTGTAGCGACAGTTGGACCATAGGTTGGGACCATAGGTAGCGCAACTATACGTATGTCGTCGATACACTTATTTTTATAATCTTTATCTTAAAAATCATTAAAAATAATGAAACCTACCTTTGAATGTCGTAGTCTGCCTTGCAAGTTACGTTGCTTGCATCTCAAGCACGCAATCATCTATAAAATATACGATTATACTAAGGTTGGCAACTTTATCACGAATAATGGATAATATATAAATACATACATCTCAAACTTTCCTGAAACTAAAAAGTAACACAAAATACAGCAAAGTAACTAAATATAAATGAACTTTGGTATATTTTCTATGTTTTTATAAAGTTTTTAGCTGTAAAATGTATTGGAAAATACAGAAATTTGTTCATTTAAAACTAAGTTGTGAATAAAATTTGTCAAGATTTGGTTTGTCGATAAGCGAAATGCAATTTGATCGAAAAACGTCATCATCCAAAAACTCCTGAGGCAATCCTATTGGCTACTTGCCTGTGCACATCCTGTATTACGCTTGTACTACAGTCTGTGAAAATTCACGCGTTTGCTTGTTCCCTTCTCGCTGCGCTACTCAGATCTGAGTATAGTAGATCATGATTGGCTAATGATTATTGAATTATTTTGATTGCCCATGATTGGTTAATTCTAATAACTGGTAATCAGAATTGACCAATCATGAGCAATCAAAATAATTCAATAATCTTCAGCCAATCAAGATCTACTATACTCAGATCTAAGTAGCGCAGCGGGGTGGGAACAAGCAAACGTGTGAGTTTTCACAGACTGTAGTACAAGCGTAATACAGGACGTGCACAGGCTAATATTGGCTACTGAAAAGTCGAAGTAGTAGCGAAATCCTAGTGACCAATAAGATTGCTTACAATTTTGCCTCGGGATATTTTCCTATGATGACGTTTTTCGATCAAACTGCATCCCGCCTATCGACAAACCAAATCTTGATAAACTTTATTCAAAACATAGTTTACATGAATAAGTTTACATATTTTCCAATACATTTTACAGCTAAAAACTTTATAGAAACATAGAAAATATATCGCAGTTTTATATTTAGTAATTTTGCTGTATGTTGTGTTACTTTTTAGTTTTCAGCGAAGTTTGAGATGTATGCACGTATTTATATACCCGGGAGCGCACAAAAGTTAACACGTTTGATTTAGTATGGCGCGGAGAAAACTGTAAGTGCTACGTTCCAGAAATAAGTACAGCTGTAAAAGCCTAACTTAAATTTTAAGTCATATTTCGCTTATATACGTGCAATATTGACCGAGATATCTTCAAATAAACTTTAGCACAAAGTTTTAAAATTGTGAAAAATTGGCTAAACATGGCCTTAGTAAATTGTTCGAACAAATTTTGGTGTTTTGTGAAAGACAGTGGTGTTTTATGTTTTCATCTTTTAGTTTTTGATTTATTATTATTATTATTATTTGAAAATTCTGTGGGGCCGTTTAAAACACGTATAATTTGGAGCGTGCGTCATGATCGACATACCGAAGAATTCAAAACAGCTTCGTGAAGCGATGTTGTTGCCGAATGTTGCAGCATGCAAATAATCCAACTGGTTTGATAGTATAGTCACGCATGCAAGATTTACCATACCTGGTGAAGGACAGACGTAGTCTATCGACTAGTTATTTAATTTTCCATGTTAAATTCGTTATTTACCATTGTTGGGTTGTCCTTCTTTTTACCCATATTCATAGGCTATAATTAGCGATAATGTTGGAACTTTTCAAAACTACACGTTCACATTCATTGGCCAATACCTCAAGTAGTCCTTCACCAATATGATCGTGCTATATATCAAAATTTAAGTCAACTCCTAGGCAATACGATAATTTTTATTTGAAGACCGTAACGCCAACAGTTTTTTCGATATTCTCAATCAAATAGGCTAACTTTTTCTTGCACCACCGGGTATTATCAATTACTCAGGAGCCAAACGTATACAATTTATAGTATCAAGAAACCCCAAGAGAATTCGCAACGGCATCGTGACTATGATCACACCGCCATATGAAGCATTTCCACGACTTTGTGGGAACGCAGAAGCTTTGCGACGTTATAGAATAGTTAATTCATAAAGTCAACCTAATAACAAATACGGGATTAATTGTTTTCCTTGAATTTATTCGTTACCAGGTTATTCGGAAGGACTACAAATCTTTATTATAACGCTTAGCATTCTTTAACACTAATTACTCCTTAATACCGCGTCGTCAGGCTTTACCGCGGCCTAGATCGTAAACCCTCTAATGGATGCACACTAAGCAACGCGACTTGCCAGGCAGACTATTAAAATAAGTGTATAAACGACATACGTATAGTTGGGCTACTTATAAAATGTTCGTTGGGGACCACATGAGGTGTCTGCAGTGCTGTAATAGAGTTATTTCAATACAATTCATAATAGTTTCGGTATGATATATTTTATCTATTCATGCATATCTACTCTATGCTATTGTCCAGACCTTTTTAGCATTAGCTTCGAGCCTTCGATCCTTCTCGACTTATCCCAACCACCCTTATTAAATCGTCTTCCAATTTAAACAAAATTTGACTGAATTGCAAAAAGGTCTCCAAACTACTTGTGAATTTTTATCTTTTTGACAAGGCCATATTCCATTGCAGTTGTTTTGTCTGCACGGGCTGCATGCATTGTCAAATACGTGCGCGTAGGCTCACGTTTTAAAATGCACCTACACAGTGATCCATATTCTCCCATTTATGTTTCCGTTCATCCGCTTTCCGTTTACTTAATGTGTGTATTTTATCTCGATCATTTATGTAGACACGTACAACGACACAAAAGTCTGTTCTCGCACTTTGTGAAGGGAATAGTAGCAAAGATTCTCCTAGTCATGTGGTAAGAGTTCGAGTTTAATTATTTTAGAACGTATAAAGAATTATAAACTGAAATGTAGGTTTGAAACAACAGCCTTGTCAGTGATTGTCATATGAGACTTTCATGTATGAAAATATTACTCTATGTTAACTAATACAAAAGATTTTCAAACTGTGTTGGACCGGTTGTATAAAATTAGTAACTAGGTGAAAGCAGTTGAATCTTAAATACACGATTCTGGTTGGTTGGTGTTCGTGCTTTATAGAGTTAGCTTTAACAAGTATACGTTCGTACACAACCGATCCTAGGTGATGAGTGACGGTTGAGCGTTTAAAAATATCGTTGGAATTGTCTGTCTTTGCTATACTGTGTAAAGGCTACAATGCATGAGCTTATAAAGTCTTTGTCTTTGGTATAGTATAGTGCTGATTGTCGATGAAACTACGGAACTGAATTTTGAGTTGTGTTGATGCAGGCTTTCAAAATGCAAATGTTTGACTATAGTGTTGACATTGCGAGCGAATAGTCGTCATCTAAAGCCTGAGCTGTTCTGATTTTCCTTACACTTAGTGACAAAGTTAACTGCATGTACAGTCGCTCATAACAATAGTCTACTGTCAAGAATTGAATTTGTCTGATCTGTCGCAAGATAAACTACACACTAGTCACAACTGTACAATCATTTTGTTACGAATTCAATTGTTGTACCAGTTCAAAGTCGGTTCGAACAAGCACGATTAGCTTGCCTCGAGGAAAAATCAACTTATGTAATTCTATAGCTTATGCTTTTGATACCATATAGTGTTCTACACGATATACGTCGCGTCGATATCCCCAAAGTCAGTTCTATGGTGGTTGTACTTAAGTTGAATTGCAAAGAATGTGTAATTTAAGCAGTTTTTGTCATGGACTTCACTATGCACTACAGAACAGCGAGCACTTTCAAATTCAAAGGACTGTCAGTTGTAAAACGCGAACTGCAGTGACACGATTGGCTGGAGCTCTAAGACCCGGAGTTTTGCCCCAGCGTCAACGAAAGGAGATAGTTTGGAAGCTTCTCAATAGTCTTTGCTCAAAGATTTCTTTTCAGTTTATGCGCTTTGATAGAGTCGCTGTATCCATTCGTTTTTCTGCATAGTGAAGGAAGCATTGTCTGAACAAGAGCTTCTAAATAATGATATGCGGAAATTCATGAGCGTAAAACAACCTATGTAAGCACTTTAATTCATGTACCCTTCATCATATATTCTTGTTCATTTGAATTTTGCTGGGTTTCCAGTTTATAGTCAGAAGTCCTATGATTTAGCTGAACACGGCCAAATCTTGCTATTTCACGTAACTCCGTACTGGCACGGGGGTCAACCATTATGAATTTTTTTATAAATTCTACTCTTGAGCATCAGAACGTTGTAATTGAAGCTGTACACCCGTGCACGTCACATAAAAACGTAAATCTTATATTTCTTGATCGGGTAGATTCAGTGATAAATGGAATAAATTAATTCTGTGATAAATGAATTCAGTGATAAATGAAAGTCTAATTTCTTCAAGCTATGTCAACTGCTGACCCGAACAAGGCTGTTTTTCAAGACTGTATGGAAGGCCTCATACTTCTCGATCGTAGTGCACGAATTCAGTTTTAGCTGGATTCTATCGTCAGTGCATGAGGGATCTGCCGGATTGACAAAACTTTACTTGACTGTATTTCATCCAGCAGTTTTTTTCTCAAATCAAAGCTGGTCGTCAGTACTGGGTGCATTGCATTGTCTGTTATTTCTACAACAAAGAATTGCGTTTGGTCTATTCAAGGCTGTGAACCCTAGATTATGCGTTCATTTCCTGCAAAATCAATATTTTCCCTGCTTTTACTCTTAAACTAAATCGCAGTTGTGTAATGTTCAGTTTTTCTACTGTAAATCACTGGGATATATCGCTGTGGCTTATCCTAAGTTGCTATCAAAGATAGCTACCCCCACACACCACGTGGCAACCATGTGGCGCGACCATGTGGCATGGTACTAAAAATAAAACGTTTATATGAAGCCGATTTTTGAGATGTAGGTACATAAGAATTTATTTAGACACGGTGGCCTCATCAAAATACTTGGTTTTCATGATAGGTGTGTTGGCTAATTGATTGCAGATATATACAATAGCAAGTCACAAAAATTAATTACAAAAACTGCGCTAAGTAATGGACAAAAGAACAACGAACAGACTAAACGTTAACAAAACTGACTTAATTAGTTAGGGAGAAGAAAGAGTTTGCATTATCTTTTTATGGAGGGCCATATGATACTTGCTTGTTTCTTGGTGTAAAGGCCGTTTTCCACTTCGCCCGTACCGTAGCGTAACGTAGCGTATCTCTTTGTTTGGTGAGCACCAGAGCGT
>JAOBYK010540116.1:0-12330 GCA_025434845.1 Phenganax subtilis
TTGAACACGTTAATGAACATTAATTTGATTAAAGATTGAAGAATGCTACGTACAGACCGAGGTTTCAGACCAGTGACTAGATCTCTATATTTTTACTGGGCATGCATGAATAATAATTACTATCACTATTGCCATTGCTCGTACTTAGGCTCTGTTTTAATTTGTCGTTTTTACTTTTCCTAAACAAAGTAAAGTATCGTGTGAAGTATGCCATCCATGCATGAACACTAGTACATTTACCTGCTTACTGAAAATTATTGTTTAGAGTTTATTGACGTGAAATGTACTAGCTGCAGTAGGTCATTTTTTATGTCGCTAATCATGAAACGGTGCTGTTAAGCATTTTATGTAAGAGGCTCGTAATGCTTTATCTCTTAACCCACAAATTACAGGATTATGACAGCAACTTCCGAGCAAATACAAAATCAAAAGCAAGTGGACAAGAACTGGGCTTGGTCTAAGCTTTTTGCTGAGTTGACTCTTGCTCGTATAATTGCCACAAGAAATTGAACAACGATAACAGTAACAATGAGAGTCCTAATATTACGTCCCAGTGCTACACTAGTGACAGCTAACGTTGTTTGGTCTCCATTGACTAGCTCAGAAGAGAACAAGTGTTTTAATGCTTTGTCATGGAGCGGCAATGATTGACACAATTTTAGTGCACAGAAAAATGAGAAGTATGAGAGGAAGTGTTTCCGTGATTTCCCAAATCCACTTGTACGTATTGTAATATTCACTATGAAACCACCTGCTCCTGCAAGAGAAACCTTTGGACGCAGTAACTGGGTAACGGCTTGGCAACGCAGAATAGCAATAGCGACTAATAATTTAATTAAAGAGGAAGATGTGTGCAGCATATTTATCTCCAAGCCAATTGACTGCGTTGACTAGCCCGTTGACAGTAGTTCAATTATAGTCTATGTGCGCTTTCATTCAATTTACTATTGTGTCAAAAACAAGACAACGACTAAGTTTCAGGCCACGTACAGCAGTGCGGTGGCAGTTTTTCAAAACCGCCAATTGTGACAAAGTTACTGGTAGAAAGAACGACGTAAGCTTTTTGATGCCGCCGCACTCAAAGGTGGAGGATTAAGGATTTTGCAAAGTGGATTTACCGTGTTCGGATTACAAATGCCAGGAGATTTAAAGGATCTCTTTTACAAGTTTTTGGAATGTGAACTTCCAGGGAAAAACCGGTAATTTTGACAAATGAAACGGCGGTGATCCAGTTGGAATCAACTGTGTGTCTATCAGTTGTGCCTATTATATTTAATACATTGTATCTACATATTTTCAAAGAAATTAATGAGTACTTCGTATTTTAATTATTATCGTCTTGGTCCTCGCACTTATCGTCTTCATCACTTTTTGCGCTCAGTGGGGGAACTGAACTGCGAGTGGCATAATTATCCGCGTTATATGGTTTTATGCGAGGTACAGCGGTTTCTTCGCGGTATTTCGGTCTCAGTGAATACGGCGCAACAGGAAGTTCGTATTTGGGATAAACATTGAGCGGGGGAAATGCTGAGTTGTGGAGTCCCGGATACAAGCCAGGGCTTCGCGAGAAATTGAAGGAGTCTGATCGCAAATGAAAATCTTTAGAAAACTCATGATTTTGGAGAGCTGCGAGATGTGCCGAAGCAAAATGGTTGATAGTGTCAGGTTTATATTTATGTAGTATTTGTTCAATGGCTTGAATAACATCCCCGCCGCAAGCTTGCAGTATCAGTTGCAGAATATTCACTTTCATTTTGGGAAAAATGCGTAACAGAAGTTCTGTATTCGAAAGCCGATGGCGAGCCGGAAAGCCACGAATTGCCGCCGATGCTGCTTCGTATGGTCCTCGGTTGAACACGTCGTAATCGTAAAGTCGTCTTTTCTTTTCTGCATAGGAATGTTCTCTTGGGTACGGGATGTCCTGGGACCGATGAAGGTCCTCACTCAATGTGTCGGGAAATAAACGTCGTTTTAAATCTGTCGAAAAGAAATTGATTTTAAGAACTGATATAGGAAAACGAGATGGACGTTGTTTTTGTAAACCTTTGCTTAGTTTATTAACTGGCTATCCTCATATACATAGTTTAAGATTTTGGGGCTAGCCTGTTGAAAATAGCTCAATAGACCTCGTACACTTGTTTGATTGAGATTACATTGTGTCGTGCAGAAAGTGTTTTCGAACGTTGTACCACTCACCGTCACTGAACGTGGGTTAAGGTCGCTCAAGGAACGTGGGTTAAGGTCGCTTTATTTTTAAAACTGACGATATGAATTTCCATATTATGATTTTCATGGCATTCTAGACAGACATGGTTTCATGGGAAAGGACGACAGAAGTATACAAATACAGTGTGTGACATTTGGTAATAAAAAATTTCAATCCTAATTTTGAACTGAACATTTTCGATAACAACTGCCAATAGTCAAATACAGCAAGCTGATCCATATTTAAGGTATCATCACTATGTGCTTGCATTTTTCGTCAAACGCCTTAACTGATTTTGTATCAGGATGCGGAATCCTTTCACCACGAGTCCAGCGAATAATAGACAAGCCGGTGTATAGTAAATACAAGGCTTTAGAAAAATGAAATGACTGTACTGCGCTGAAAATGGAAGATGGATCAGCTGGCAAGCTAATGGTTATAACTTCCTACTTTACACATGGCTAAAGTTTGCACAGAAACCCCAATTAGAAATTTAAACCTCTTGATATTTAAATTTCAAAGAGGCCGGGCACTCGTGAACAGATGGGAGCATTGAGAATGTTGAAGTCTTTGAATAATTTAGGATTACAAGTAATGGAAGTAATTGTTTGTTGCAGAAAACATTAATTTTTAAGATACAAATGGAAAATATTTGGATATTTATTCATAAGTTGAAAATAAACTTAAACAGCAGAACTGTTTGCGGCTGTAAAAACGGAATTTTCAACTCAAGTGGACGCCTTGCAACCTTGCTTTAAGATGTTATACAATTTTTTACAATTACTTTTAAAATATTTTAGTACGCATGCGCATCTAAATTGTAACATGATAATAGAGAACGCCTACAATATTTTCAAACTTGTTACTTGGTGCTATAAAATTGTTCTCAACAAAAGATTTAAATTGTTTTCAATCGTAATCGTAGCAATTGGTCGAGAGATACGATCAAAAAGTCATTGGGGGAGTGCTTCTTTGAAAAAGAATCATTAATTGTTGCTTATCAGACATATCGAGAGAGAAAAATTATTGGCGTGTGTCACGAAAGCTAAATTTCTGTGTTAAATGTTACGACAAGTTTTCTAGAAAAGCGTAATACTTGAATTGTAGTCTTAAAAGTCTAAGCGAATAATTTAATGTGGCATATTTTATTTACTCAACTGTACTAAGTCGCAGATGTAAATACATATATATAGATGGAACGATAATTCTTTAACTGAACATTTGATAAGATAACATACAGCTCTGTATAAACAAGAGAAGTGCGTGTCTATAATATGTTCCTTAGCCAAGCACGTGCACTCTAAATTATTTGAGAAAACTCTTAATAGAAAAGAATGATTTAATATCACTTATATATAGGCGTGACGTAACATGATATCTTCTCCATCGAAAACGTGTTGGACATGCAACAATGTACCAATAAGTTACATTATTTTCTTGTTGAGCCCTGCACACCCGCCGCCTGCGTGACACACTCTTTTTTGTAACACTTTATTCACGGCATATTCTATATTTTCTTTTTAGTTTAACTAGTTCAGATCACAGCTGTTTTGGTGGAATTGATATTTGTTTGAAATTGCTTTTCATACAGCGTCAAAATAGTGAAACTTCTGCCCCACGATGTCAATTATTCAACTCTGCGGTTCTTTCAAAATCAAACCCAAAAAGTGCTCAAATTATTTTCGAATTTTCGTTGCGGTTTTTTGGTTTTTTTTAAAAGTAGCTCGAAAATAATAAATTTCGATTGTAAAGTTTCAGCGATATTAGAGTATCGTGCAATATATAACTGATAGGGATATATAACTGATAAGAAATTTTGCAAACTCTTCCCTGCAAGGCTCCACGAGTTTGCAACATGATACCGTCAAGATATTACAGTAACTGTTAAACACTTGCAACGCAGTTGGCTAGTTATGAATTTAAATGTTTGGAGTATATAGAACGTATAATGCATTCAGAGAGTCGAAAGCAAGCGTGCATTGCATGATAAGCGTTTTCAAATAATGAATACACTGGCTTTTGTAGTCGTGCTATAAATGCGCAATGATAACGACACTTCAAGGGCACAGCAATGCATAATTAATAAATGTACTAACCTTGAAAAGGTGTATTGGCAAATGGTCTGAAAGCTGAGCATGTACAATTGCTAGGACAAATTTCTCGGTTAAAGAGAATCGGCGCTGAAGCTAAAATGTAAGAGAATCGTAAATGAACAAAAAATGCTGGTGTGAAAGTGCAATGTGGTGAAAAGCTGGACTAATTATACATTGTTACGCGAAGTAAAATAACTATCGGGTTTTCTCACTTAATTATGCGCTGTCATAGCGTGACGTCGCTTGCTCCAGCAGAGTCTAAATTGGTTTGGGTATAATATATTTTTAAGTGTATTTTATCTATGCAAACAAGCTTTGTATTGTTTAATAATGCACTTTCACCTGCCTTCAAGGTTTCTTCATTTTTAAAGAATGACGCTCGTTTTTATTGCTGATAAACTAAACATTAAATAGTCTGTGCGCTCCATCTCTTCAAATGCGACTATATTTTATACTGACCAAACATTGTAACATGTATCTATCTTGCATTTTTAATAATTATGTGCAGAAGTTGCAACTAACTGCTAATAAATCTCAATCTGTATTTAGAGATAAGACTTCAGCTTTCTTTTAGCAGGTTTTTACTAGATTTGGGCGTTTTTGACTTTTAGATATTGCGCTTCTAGTCTCTAACTTACCAAGTTTGTTATATTCTGGAGGTGGCGGGACAAGCATTGGCATTTCATTTGAATCTTGCTGTACAGTGTTTTCTTGTTCACTTGGCGAGCGCCTCTTCTCAACGGGTGATTGCGTCTCCCGTTTCACTTCAAGATCTAGGTCAAAAGAGTTACACGCGTTGTGGTGAAAAAGGAAACTATGAAACATCGCCCATGTACTTGTATACTTTGAAAACAATCTTGCGCTCAATACAATCAAAGAATTTGGCATGAATATTTCATAGCGATTCCCGTTTTTTGAAGAGTAAGAATCAGGAAGGGAGAGTAGTACATATCTTTCCAAAAGAATCTCTTTTCCTACATGTAGAAACTTATTCATGTCTGGTGCATCGGTTCGTGATAACGTTTCGTCACTTGATCACGTTTTTGATACTTTTAAGTATAAAACTTACAAGTTAAAACTTGTGTTGCTGTATACTTCGACTACAATTATAAGAGATTTAGAAAAATGTACAAAATTCAGTACAACATCGGTAAAAGAACGTCCTAAAGAATGGGCAATAAAAATGGGATGAAATTTAAGTGCATTTGAAAAACACGAGCTACTGTAATTATTCAAAATGTTTCCCTTTGGCTTTTGCAAAAAAAGTTGTCACAAATGACAAAATTGCACTTGTGCTATATTACCAAAATGAAACCGAAATTAATGAAAATATTTTAGTGAATTGTAACAGTGTCATGCTCTTCGCTTTTCAGTTTAGTTTCAAACTTTGAAAATATAATGTATGCTTCATATCGAAATTAAACATTTTAAATTGAAGTGTTGAGCGCGCTGTATCTGGTAATCGTAGATGAATTTTCATTTAGGTCAAAGTCAATACTGTAATAAAATGGACGCAAGAAGTCATTATAAAATGTAATTTTGTAGTAAGTAAAGTCAACCACGTGCATTGCGTGAAGAATTATGATACACTGCTGTATGTTGTGTACATAAGCTAAACCGTATTAGAAAAATATCGTTTTTCCATAAAATGCATATGAAAAAAATTAGATTTTTCTAACAGCTAGAGCCCGACAATTGCGACATGCAAATCTCATAAAGGCTCGTATATTTCCAATTTCCTTTAACAATTTGTCGTTAATTATACCTTGAGTTGCGGCTGCAGTTGTATTGTTCTCTTCTTTCTTTTCGGACATGTCTGCTGGACTAGTGTTTTCGTTGGTTTCTTCCTGTCTTGAAAGAGCAGTGAACAAGTCTCCTGGTGGCAAAGGATCACGGAGTTCTTGCATTTGCTGTCTTCGTAACGCAACTTGAGCTGCAAGCACGCGCTGTCGTTCTGCTATTAACATACACTTCTGACATAGACAATCTCTCCAACGACAGAAACCTTTGTGACCCTTTAAAATGGAGTCGAAGCCATGGTTTCTGCACCGCGCGCACTTTGGTGTTCTCTTCTTTTCCTGTTGTTGGCTGGCCGTTTGGGATTGAGTAAGACTCATTTTGTTAAAAGCAAATGTGCTCGATACACTGCAGGAGAGAACTACAACTGTGTAAGAATGATACTACCTTTTAAAGTTATTCTTTTTTAAATGTAACTCGCAGCCCTTTTTGCTGCCCAATAGTGCATCGCCCGCTATTATTTCCCACCCTGCTCGCCTCTCTGATTGGTCCCTTTCCATTAACATGATCAATACGCTAATTGGTTGAATGACAAAGAGTTCTAGTAAAGCGCGCCTCTCATTCGCTCATTCATGTTGTCCAACCAGGGCACCTGTACCAAAACGTCCATGGAACAGGTGGAAGTGGTTGAAACTTCAACGAGAAACAAAAACAAACAAGCTTTTGCAACTAATTTCTATTCTTTTCAAGTAAATGTTGATAATTACATATTGAAGGCTACAAGGAAAATATCGGAAAAGAACAGATCAACGCCATTACATAATTATACACAAAGTACCGCTTTTAGTAACTCTCCTGTAACACGGAAATCACATTGCGCAAGTGAAAAAGTACTTTATTTTTCAAAAGAAATATTTTAGACGGAGAGAGATTGAAGGATATAGGCTGAAATCGACATTTATTTTTCCAAGACACTCTTGTTATTGTTTCAAATGGTTTAAGTAAACTGTACATATTATAATTTAACTCAAAACCACGCTTTAATTATCGCTGCTAACAACAGACTAATTTTTGAGTAGACATTCAAGCCGCATTTCTTTTGAAACGTCCGACATGGCGACACAAAAGTCAAATAGAAAAGACAGATAGCGAAACATCTAGGCGTCATACATCACAAGCCGTTAGGACACTGGACCAAATAAATACATCTATACTGCGGCTCACTAGATTGTAGCTTTAATGTTACGTTAATGTAATGCGCGATGCGGGCGAAAAGCCTCTATATCATATAATATCGCAGGAACAGCAATTTCAAAGACTATATAAAACATATTAATTTGCTGTAATTCCCAAGGAAAATTAAGTGAGAGCTCGTTAGTCCATTAGATATTTTCTTAAACATAGATATAGTTTGCTACGTTGACGTATATTTATGTTGAATGTAGGCATCAAAGTTTTAATAAGTTTTAAACAGCGTCAGATTGTCATACGTATGACTGTTGTTTGAGTATTAAAGTATTGAACGGAAGCTATTGATCAAGACAAAAAACATGACGACAAGAGTTGCAGGTGCCGTATTAAGAAACACTATAGACCTCGTCTTTTTCATATTAATACATATCAGCAAAAAGGATCAATCTTCGTTAAAATAAAACTGCGTCCAAAAGTTCAACAGTAACAAAGCAGAGACGTGACAATATTTATGCAATGCAAATAATATACGTTATATCAGTCGAGAAATGCAATGTGTTATTGTAAAGTAATATTTTATGGCAATTGATCCAAAACAAGTTTTGATCAAAGATTATAAAATAGATTTGATTCCATGTGTTTGTATATAAGGTACATTTTATTGATAATCTAAAAGATGTCTGTATATCTTGAAATGATATGATGCATTCAAGCATATAATGATAAAGACTAGCAAGTGGTTGTATTTTTTAAAAGTTTTGTCAAGAAAAACAGTGGCACGTGCTACTTGTATGATTTGACAATAAAACAACTGAACGTGTAATAGAAGTCGCAATTAAAATATCGTCATTTGAGATTTGTTTTCTTTACTTTATAATTCAATTCTGAAATTTGGAGATTCTTTAGAGGTGATTAAGGTGCTTGTTTTGAAGCGTGAATCTCGAAAACTGTTTTAACTTTTTTGTCTTTTCTTGTATTGATATATTGCACTCTGTCTCTTGGCGTAACACTAATATTCTAAATTCGAAAATACATAGAACACGGGGTGTATGAGACCAAAGGGCATCTTGGGATAACACTGGAGCATAAGAAGTACAGACTGTACCAGTATATACTGCGTAGCCAGTAGGCTGAGCCAATATTGCTGAACCTTGATCTGATACTGTACAGTACATATTAACAGAAAGATAGATTCTCGTTATTCATATGCATGGAGAGCCTCTTGAAAGTTCTGAATACTCGCGACGTGTTCCATTTCCCCGCCTGTTTCTGTACCATTAGAGAAACACGGAAAATGTTTTATCGAAATATCTTTCTTTTAGAACGGTAATAAAAATTGCTTGTCGGAAAGCTTTGGAGTCGGCAAAATGCTTAATGAATCCTAGGACTCCCACCCTGCTAAAGACCGCTTTCCACTTCAAGCGTATCGCAGCGTGCCGTTGGGTTTTCCTCTGTTCTAAAGTCATTACCTTTGCTCTGGTCCTTACGGAAACGAAGTGATACACTACTTACAATTAAAGTGAAAAACGGCCTCAAGTCCTCCACAAACAACGCAATTCCTTCGCAGGTCGTAAATTGTTACTTTCATCGTTGTTAAAATGTTGTTATTATGATTGATAAGCAATTTCTCTACTAATTTGTCCGCAATCAATCTCGCTGGGTAACCCACGCAATCTACTCTTCAAATCATCAGCATTTATCCATTCATGAATTACGAACTTAGCTTTGGTACACAGGGTAAATCCAAAAATTTAAACGTACAAAACGTGTTGCATGATGCAGTTATAGCTAGAACATTCCTACCATTTCAATTCGTTGAAGTAATGGAAATATTGAGCCCTCAAAGTAAATATGACGACTCTGAGGTCCTCTATAAACTAACTCTAAATGTACCTAAAAAGAACTATAATTATAAATGGAAATAAAAAACAGAATAAAAAGTTATTGTTAGCAGTGGGAAAGTCATGCGATATCTCATAAAATATCACGAAATTAAGCATTTACGTTACCTATAATGCATGCTGAGTATTTAAAAATGCTTTTAAAAGTTTTTTTCGGAAAGCTCCGTAAGCTTGAGGACTTTCTTTTCTTGAGCCCAAAATTAAAAAACAAATACTTGCGTGCAAGTACGTGCGTATAAAAAGTGCGTAGGCAGAACGAAAGCTATTTATTTCAACCGAACGTAACATTTGAATGAAACATCAGTACTGAGTGCTAAAAGTGCTTTGGCAAACTAGATACTACACAGCATACCATGAAAGTTAAAGATTTAGATGAATTATTGTACCTTAGAGGACAAAGTTTAACACTGAACTGTTGTTGTGCATAATCAAAGATTTGCAGCAAAGTGCAGTTGAAAAATGCTAACACCGCCTGGGCCCCCTCAAAATTATCGGGAGCGAGGCAGCAACGAAGCAAGTTTCTATCCAGAGCAACTCGGCTGGCTTATATACAAGATTAGTGACTGCAAATGTTTGGCTGGAATAGAAATTTTTGAGAGAATTTCAAAGTTAAATTGTGACACTGCCGAGCCGGCGAGGTCTCAAAAAAAATGTTTAATATTTTGCTTTAAATTTCTATTCCGTATAACTTTTGACGTGAATATTAAAGTTTGTTTGCAAACATGCTGAAACATACTCAGTTGCAGCTTTTCATGTGTGGTAGAACAGTTGGTGAATGACTCGTTTGGCAGATCCGCGACATCTTCGTCGTTTGATGCTAGTTTTAAGATCAGCATCAACATGTCAACGTTACCTGTACAAAAAACACGTAAGCACTGAACTGAAGTGAAAATAGCCTGCATGATGCATGTAATGCTTTCTGATAAAATCAATTTCAAGGTACTGTACAATCCCAAAAAAAGATCACGGTAGACAAGCGCGCTAGTATTTTTCAAGCCTGCGTCATTAGCTTTTTACCTGTAAAACTACTTTACACCCCAATACCCCTCCCCCTCGTTTCAATGTTGTGTTGGTTATTTAAAAGTAAGTGGAGGGGAGTGGACAAACATATTAAGCTTCACTGTTTTCACGACTTGCGGCTGGAGACTTCTTTTGAGCATGTTTTAATAGCTTCAAACTTATGTATTTCCTTTAAATTTCCCTTAATTATAAGACTAAGAAATATAAAACGTTTTAATAATCGCACTATATATTAAAGTTTGATATTGTCTCAAAGAGATAATGAGAGGAAATAGATGTCCGCAGATGTAGGCACTACATGTCCCAGTTTATTAAACGCATTTATTAAATTATAGTCAAGATGGCACCCGCAGCAAATCAGTCACATGCAAAACATGCATACAGTACACATTATTGCAAAGATGACAGCCAAGCAACACGTTGGTTTCGGTCTACTTCGCGAACCTATTCTGATATCTACGGCCTCTCTCCTGACAAATTCACCTTTTCAATAAAGGGACCGAAATTGATGTATATTGTACTTCTTTGGTCGCTATCTTTGGTTTCACCGTATCATTTACATTGCTGACTCGGTGCACATCGCGCTGTATATATTTCTAACAAAACGTATATATTTCTCACACATCAGTTGGAAGAGTTTAGCAACAAGACACATTGTGTATAAGCATTAAATATGACAACATGCCTCGGACATATATGAGCACTACTGTAAAACTAAATTGGAACGTGCACAACATGTTACGTTTTCAAATATCAAGAACTCGTGGCGAGTATTTACAGCACTTAATTCGAAATGTTTCGCAAAACTAGTATATCTAGATGACAATTACATATAATAATAAATATTTAATTACAACGCGGAACATAGGCGGAAAACGCTGCCCTAAATGTTAATCAAAATCTTATTAAGCATGGACAAAAGTATCGCGACATTAATCCGATGTTACGATGGAAGAGATATGGCCAGTTATTGTTGCTTAAATCATTATGGAGATGACGTGCACTATAGTGAATCGTTTGCATCAAGTTTTAAGCAGAGAAAATTTTAAAATTTTTTTCTTCGTCTGGTTTGTCGCAGAAAATTACTGGTGTGCTAATGCGGCATTTACATCGATCTCTTTATCAAGATCAACCAAAAATATGTATCCATTGCGCTTTCAATAAAAAAAACTTACACATTTCGACAAAATACATGCCAAAAATCTAATTATAATTTACGGTTTTTAATTGTATACCGTACAGTTTTCAATGATTGACGTATAAGTTTAACTCTAATATATCAATGTGACAATATTGCTTGTGAGTCGCGAATATTTAGAAACAGTATAATTATTGCAAGAAGTAATTATGTTGTCCTTTAGTTAGACTCTCGATACAGTTTTGGAATTACAGAAATATACATGCATGTCCAAAAAAATTTGTGCGCGCTAATTAATTTCCAGTTAGGAAAACCAGACCACAAGGCTTATTTGTTTTATCGCAAACGTCACAAGAAAGCGAAAAGTTTCTTGTCTGTTTTTATCTTGTGCAAATAGAAGGATAGCCAAAAGGTAAGCCAAAATGAAATACGAGAGTAGGATTTAAAATTTCTTGGAGCAAGATGGTCTAAAACAATCTATGCAAACTGTTCTTTTTCTATAAATTCAGACAACATGGAACAATAGTTATATGTTTCAAAATTAAAAAAGCCAAATAATTATTTTTCCTGCTCATGATTGAATTATAATGAATTTGATGTTAAGAAGATCACTTTAGCACAACATTGCTTGTAATGACACATTTACACCTGCGTGTTTTAACGCCTACATCATCATCCCACATAAATTTTAATAAAATACTAAAACCACACGACTTGAAGAAATTTTCATCTGCTGGCTTGTATCGTTTTCGTTAAAGAAATGTAATATTTTTCAAGGAGAATAGCGGATAGAAATAGACCAACGTTTAATGTTGCAATGTGCCAAAAAGAATTTTTCATTATATTATAGTCATGAATCACTACGACTTACGCCGAAACTTGCAACTAGGAATTCACAATCTTTGACTTTGACAAACTAAATATTTAATAACATGAACCTTATTTTGCAATATTAAACGTTAAAACAATCGTGGCCTTGTGCAAACTCGGTGCAAACGAAACATCGTTGGCTCAACATCGACCTATTTTGACATGTATAGTTCC